>QJPP01005102.1:0-27500 GCA_003996215.1 Jaltomata sinuosa
AGCTTTCCTAGAAAGGTTCTTTCCTCCCTCTAGGATGATACAGTTGAGGGATGAAATCGGTAATTTCAGACAACAACCCAACAACCCCACGAAGATTTACATGAGACTTGGTTGCGGATCAAGAAGAAGCTGACACAATGCCCGAACCATCAGTTGACCGACAACTTCTTGATGCAGACGTTCTACAGGGCACTGAATTCCGCTACCAAGCCAACGTTAGATAACGCAGCAGGTGGTGCATTCATGGGTCTCACTTTTGTTGAGGCCACAACTACTTTAGACAGGCTCACCAAAACTAACAGGGCCTGGCATACACGGGATATAGAGGTAGCAGCTAGCACTTACGCAGTTGGTATGTCAGCTGAGCAGCGCAGAAAAGAGGAGGAGCGCGACCAAGACATGGCGCATCTGAAAACGCAGTTGGACCTACTGACAAAGCACTTGTTTTCAGGAGGTATCGAGAAGGTAAAAGTTGTGGGTTCCCAAGGTAGAGCAGCAGAGTTGGAAACTGATGAGGAGGCGAATTACTTGGGGGGTTTCCAGGCCAATAGCCAAGGAAACCAAGGTCGGACCTATCAGAAAGACAACTACTACGAAAATGCTGGCTACAGAGATCGTGAGCAGGGAAATTGGAGGAATAACACCGATAGAGGTGGATTGTATGTACCACCTAGTAATCAGGATAAAGCTAATAGCAAGGCAGGGACTTCCAAGCTAGAGAACATGATGGCGAAGATGCTGCTGAAGGTAGAATCGACTGACTCTGGGGTAAAGGAGATAAGGACTGAGTTATCGGCCATGAGTCAAATAGTGGAGGCGCATTCCACCTCGATCAAGCAATTAGAGCAGCAAGTGGGTCAAATCTCGGCATCTCTAAACCAAAGGAAGACAGGTACCTTGCCGAGCGACACTACTCATCTGAGGAATGACGCGAGTTATATAGCGATCACCACAAGAAGTGGAAAAATATTACCGGAATCACATCCGGTAATTCAGACTCAAGTTGAGGGTGATGACGCCAACGAGAAGGAGGTTGAAGAGGCTACTCAAAAGCCCGCAGAGAAAAGCAAGGAAGCTGAAAAGCCTCCAACTATGATGCCTCGGCCACCGCCTCCCTTCCCACAACGCCTGAAGAAGAAAGCGGAAGATGGTAAGTTCCTGAATTTCCTGACCATGCTCAAGCAGATATCAATAAACATCCCATTGGTGGAAGCGCTTGAACAAATGCCCGGATATGTAGAGTTCATGAAGGACTTGATTACAAAGAAGAGGTCGGTAAGTTTCGAACCAGAAGATAACCTCCACCACTGCGGCGCTATTTCCTCAAGGTCATTAGTCGAAAAGAAGGAAGACCCAGGCGCGTTTACTGTTCCCTGCACCATTGGGAAGCTCAACTTTGGGAAAGCCTTATGTGATCTTGGTGCTAGCATCAACTTGATGCCGCTAGAAGTCTACAACCAATTGGGCTTGGGAGCACCTAAACCAACGTCCATGAGAGTGTTGATGGCTGACCGTTCGGTAAAGCGACCGGTGGGAATATTGTCTGATGTGCTAGTCAAGGTTGGTAAGCTTATATTCCCAGCTGACTTTGTGATCTTGGATTGCGAGGTGGATTTTGAAGTTCCATAATCTTGGGACGACCCTTGTTAGCCACGGCTAGAGTGTTGGTTGACATGGAAAGAAACGAACTGACCTTCAGGCTAAACAATGAAGTTGTCAAGTTCGATGTGTCCAAATTGATGAAGCAACCAAGTGACATGAGGGTGGTCGCGGTCGTTAATGTCATTGAGGAAGTTCCGGCAGATGTGCATCTCGAGAAGAAGGGTATGGTTGAGACCCGATCTGTTATGAGAATAAAGTTGGGATCGCAAGAAGAGAAACCTGTAGAGGAAGGCGGTGAAAATAGATCAAGAAAACAAAAACACCGCAAGAGAATCTACAAAGAAAGAGCGAAGAAGTTGTCGCGACTAGCTATGGAGCCAATAAAAGAGGAAGCTGGAACGCAACATGAGGTTGTCGCGTGCACACACTCCATCGAGTTCTCCTGCTTTGGAGACCCTGGCGGTCTCCAACATCATGTCAGAATCTGAGTCCTATGGACTTCACAGGTATTCCTTATTCTCACAGTTTTAGTTTTCACATGTATGCATTGGGGACAATGCATGAGTCTAAGTTAAGGGTGTTGGGAAACCTGTGAGTCACCACCGAGGGTTTTTGTTGCCGAGTTCTTTTCCCTCCGGTGTGCTATCTAGTAGAACCGGCATGTTTAGGTTGTCGTTTAAATTTTTAGTTGTTTTCTAGTGTCTATAGCAAGCATCATGGCGTTCTTCTTGACTAAAAGGAGCCCCCTCTGAAAAATTTTCTGGTTTTGAGCTTATGTCGAATCGATTGACTGTCTAGATCCTTGAATGTCATTGTGTGATTATGATAGGAATAAGTATGCTTAAGCCGAGTTGTTGTCTTGATAGTCGGTAGTGGTATAGTTTCTTGGTGCTAAGTGTGTGTGAGCGTATTGTTATAAATTCTTACTCTGTGCATGCATCTAGAACTTGCCCGGTCTATTTTGTTAAAGTTCGAAGTTTGGTTGCTTAGGAAAGGATCACAGGCCCTTTTTGTGTGCAGTCCACTTAACCTATAAGACCGTCCAAATGTAAATAATCCCTTTGATCCCTGTTTGAGCCATAATTGACCCTGTTCGTTCAATAACCTGTCATCGTTCCTGTTTAACTTTGAATCCCTGTTTTGGCCCTGGTCTTTCCTTGGACATCGTGCACCTCAACTCAGGCAATCAACCTAAGTTGAGGGTGGCTACTATAGAGGTAAACCATGTTTTGGCCCTGGTCCTTCCGTGGACATTGTGCACCTCAACTCAGGCAATCAGCCTAAAGTGAGGGTGGCTACTATAGAGGTGAATGATAAGAAAAAGAGGATGGAGAAGATTGGTTGTGAATAGAATGAAAATTCGAGTGTGTGCCTAAGAAAAGAAAAAAAAAGAGATGAAAAGATCGAAAAAATAATAAAAAGAATTGTCAAAATAAAGAGGCCGCACCTGTGGCTAGAGAGAGGGAAATAAAAAGGTGAATAAGGATGGACAAAGTAAAGTTATGTGGTAATAAGACGTCGGTGGTTCCAAGGAGGGCTTAGTCACTAACCCCTAAATGTATCCTACCTGCACCTGAAGCCTCATTACAAGCCAAAACAAGTCCTGTAGTGATCCTGAGCGGCTTTCTGAAGAACTGAAATAGAATAGTAAGGGCAAGCCTATGGTATTGCATGTGCATTGTTCGAAATCGTTTGTGAGTGGGAGCACTTACCTAGTCCCAAATCTTGTGTGGGACTTCTTTGTGGTGAGGGCACCAAGATTTCTGTATTGTCTATTGATTGTTAGGATAGCTGCGCGTGTGTATGTAGAATGTTCTATCATATCGGAATGACATGTTTGGATCCATGCAAGTTAGTGTTTCATACATTTGTGTGCTACGAGGGAGCTTGATTTATTGAACTAATGAATGACCATGAGTTGCTAGAGACACGAGTTTGTTTTCTTAGTTGAGTCGTCGTGTTGTTTTTTCTTTTATGTTATGTTGCTTGAGGACAAGCGAACGTCTAAGTTGAGGGTGTTGATGTGCCGCCATTTTACGGCACTTTCGACTCCTTTTAACTAAGAACAATCGTACGTTTTCAAGCAACCGTCGTCGTTTTGATGGTTTTATGTTATATTTGTAGGAAATGGAGACAAACACGGAAACGGAAGGAAATACGAGCAAAAAGACATTCTGGATAAGAGTGACGGTCCGTCACACATGTGACGGTCCGTCACAGAGACCGTCAAGTGGTGGCAGGCCACTGCCTAGGGGTGACGGCCGCCGTGACGGTCCGTCAAGGTGGTGACGGTCCATCACAGTGACCGTCAAGTTGAGCTGCACCACTGCCTAGTGGTGACGGCCAAGGCGACGGTCCGTCAAGCCAGTGACGGTCCGTCAGCCTGGCCGTCAAGTTGAGACAGTCGGCGACGCGGAATCCGAGCATTTTTGGGATTTGTTTCCTAGACTCCTATAAATACCCTATGTTAGGTTTATTTTATTTGTGAAGCTTTTTACAATAGTTCTCCCAATAGTTTTAGGAGAGAATTTGAGAGCAAGAAACACGTTTTCCTTGTCTTGAAAACGTGTTCTTGATTTGTTCTTGGGATCTTTGTTTTCTTGTTCTTGGAATAATTGAAGATTGTTTTCACTATATTGTAAGGATCTCTTTTATTTATTATGAATATGACTTTCTTCTATTCTTCTACAAGCATGATTAACTAAACCTCCCACAACTAGGGTTGTGGGAGCCATGGCAAAAGTAGCAAGATAGATTCCGGGTAGCGTCGGGTTCAATATATATGTTGTCACGTTGTTAATCATTCATTATTTAACGTTTTCTAGTGGTTGCAAACATTAGAACATGCCTAGATTTAATTTGCTTGAGTAAAGAGATTAAAACTGGGAAACTTGATTAACGACGAGGATTCGAGACTACTAACTCTCGTCTTATGATTAATGCTGTAACTAGATTAATCTACTTGATGTTTAGGATTGAAATCTAAAAGCACGCCTTTTCAAGTTCGAGAGAATTGAAAAGTAAATTCGTTTATTTGGTTGAGAAACGTTTAGATGATACCATTAATTCAATCACATCGTGACATACATAAAGAAAGAACCCGGTTAAGCTTAGAATCGACATTGTTACAATGCCATGGTGAACACTTCCCTAGTTCATTCTCCTACTGATTATTTCTCATACATTATTGTTTGTTTTTGGTTCACAAATTGATCACACAAAACCCCCCCTTTATTTACCGGAAACTATTGACCATTAGTCAACTAATTCACTAAAGACTTAATTCTCACCATATTCTCTGTGGGATCGACCCCAACCTTTGTTGGGTTCTATATTTGACAAAGATCGCTTACGCTTCTTAATTGGAGTGGTACTTTGAGCGTTATCAACTATAACACACGAAAAAATAAAAAAATCCCTATTTCCCGTACCGGGCCACGTTTTAAATCCTAAAACCCCACGTTTGCCCCTCCGAACCAACGTGCGCCATTAAATGAGTCCACGCGGACGCCCACAAAAACTTTTGGCCAAAATACCGCCGGACGCACATATCACACAAAATCCATAGACTATAACACACGAAAAAACCAAAAAATCGCTATTTCCCATTCCGGGCTACGTTTGAAATCCAAAAACCCCACGTTTGCCCCTCTGAACCAACGCGAGCCAATAAATAGGTCCTCGCGGATGCCCACAAAAATTTTCGGCCAAAATACCACCAGACGCACATATCACACAAAATCCATGGACTATAACACACAAAAAAAACAAAAAATCCCTATTTCACGTTCCGGGCCACGTTTGAAATCCTAAAACCCCAAGTTTGCCCCTCCAAACCAACGCACGCCATTAAGTAGGTCCTCGCGGACGCCCACAAAAACTTTCGGCCAAAATACCGCTGGACGCACATATCACACAAAATCCATGGACTATAACACCCGCAAAAACCGAAAAATCCCTATTTCCTATTCCGCGCAACGTTTCAAATCCTAAAACCCCACGTTTGACCCTCCGAACCAACGCGCGCCATTAAATAGGTCGTCGCGGACGCCCACGAAAAAATTCGGCCAAAATACCGCCGGACGCACATATCACACAATATCCATGGACTGTAACACACGAGAAAACCAAAAAATCCCTATTTCTCGTTTCGGGCCACGTTTGATATCTTAAAACCCCACGTTTGCCCCTCCGAACCAACGCGCTCCATTAAATAGGTCCTCGCGGACGCCCACAAAAAATTTCGGCCAAAATACCGCCGGATGCACATATCACATAAAATCCATGGACTATAACACACGAAAAAACCAAAAAATCCCTATTTCCCGTTCCGGGCCACGTTTGAAATCCTAAAACCCCACGTTTGCCCCTCCGAACCAACGCGCGCCATTAAATAGGTCATCGCGGACGCCTACGAAAAATTTCGGCCAAAATACCGCTGGATGCACATATCACACAATATCCATGGACAATAAAACACGAAAAAACCGAAAAATCCCTATTTCCCATTCCGGGCCACGTTTGAAATCCTAAGAATTTCGGCCAAAATACCTGTAATGACCCTTCCAGTTATTCCCACGTATACATTTTCCTTGAACCGTTAGAGCTTGTTTGTAGCGGCCCCAAGTCATTTAAGGCTTGTCGGGACCAGTATTTCGGTGCCGAGTCCATTTGTTTGGCCGTATGATAAGTTTTGAAGCCAAGCAAGTCAGCAAAAGTAATTGTAAGATCTTTAACAAATATCCTGAACTTTGGGTAAAATGTCTCAGGGCTTTTCTCTCAATATATAAAGAGTTATAAGTCCCCCGAAATACCAAATCGAAGGTCTACGAGTCTAGTTTCCAACGCACAAAACCTCACGTCCAACTAATCTCGTAGTAAAAAGTTATGATTGTATTACCGCGGACTATCTGGCAGAAAATGGGCTGCGAACCGGGTCGCGAACCGGGTCGGGTTAAACTCGATTTAAGCCTCAACTTCACGTTTTAAAATGCGATTTCAGTGCCGAAACAGTGAGAAAACATAAGGGAGAATTCCAAGAGAGTTCTTGAGTATCAAAATCGTGCGTTGGTGATTTGCGAGTCTAGGTTTGAGAATTGTATTAGCATCGCGCGTATATTTGAAAATATTTTATTTAAAAGTTGAATTTGGTAAAAATTATATTATTATTACCTTTTTAAAATATTTTAAAGGTTTATGAAAAATATTTTTGTTACGATATAATGGTATATGTATTTATTTTATAAGGTTTTTATACATTGTATTATTTTAACGGAGATAGTAAATTTAGTTATGTTAAAAATTATTATTATAACATAGTAGGTTTTATTTGAAATAATTTTCTATGAATTATGGTATATTTAAAAATTTATATTTATTTTACCACGAGTTTATGCAATACCCGAGTATATACCTAACAGAGAGAATTGGTTGCCACCTCCACTTCCACGTGGAAGTGGAGGCATTGTACAACAAAGTTAGGCAGCAATTAGTGTACAAATAGGTGGCATCTAATGAATGCCTTGACTTTTTGGTTAGTGGTTAGTTGGTTAATTAATGTGAAAAAACATTCACTTTGTTCATAAGACATATATGTTAATCAATTGCTGCCAACATGCATAATATTGCTTTGGGACGTAATTTGGTGCAAAATTGCCACAGTATATCATTCATTTGTCACGTTAAAAGTTGATTCCAATAGGCAAGATCTTGATAATTTATTGGATCACCGGAAAGGAAATCAATTATCTACGTCAAGTTATTCAAGCCCGAGTCCGAGTTTGATTTCGTGTTGGGGATTTTTCGGAGAGGTTCAAGCTTGTCATCGGACGACAGGTAGGTTACGGTTTATTTTCCCTAGACTCCGCATATATAGGATAAATTGTATTAATGGGCATCCTTGGGTTGGTTTATTAGGTTGGTACCACAGACCTCGACCGCTTTATTCATGTCCGCCTACTTTTGTTCCTCCGTTGCTTGTAGTGTTTGCCGATATATTTTATTTACCCTTGCGGTCCTGTGAGGCCTTGTTGACTCTGGAACATAGAAGGTGGGATTTTGGAAATGTCCGCGAGTCCCGGGCATAGAAATATCCTTCTAGGCTGGTTATGCTTGCTGAGTAGCTGTGGGCCTGTGCAGGGTCGATAGGTTGATTGTGAGCTGCTGGGCAGCTATTGTGTGTGATCATACCATTTCCATGCATATAAAGAGGTTTTATCCATGTTTTACTATGGTTTTGGTTTCGGGCCTACCGGCACTATTTTCTAAACCTTGCATGGCTCGGGGGGCCCATTTTTGATGGAAATAATTTGGAAATGGTTTGATTTAACTTGTGAATATTTTTGGGCAAGAAAGTAAAATTATGTTTAAAATCATAAGTTTTACGATTATCGCTAGACTCGGCAGGGCCGGGGTGCTAGTTGAGTTTTCTTGTTACTTGAGATGATTTTTAGCCTCGGTCGGACCGAGCACCTGAGATGACTTCTTACTGTTTAGACCCGGTTATTCCCGGGCACTCTTGGAGGGGGTTTTGAGACATTTTCCTACTACTTTAGTCCTGGACAGGGTCTGGGCATTGCATATTCGAGACTGGGTCTCTACCTTGATACCGAACTTGCTTCCGGACGACATGTTTTGATACTGAGTTTTAGTATGGGGTCTGGGACCTCCATGGACCTTGCCATCTGGGCCAGGGGCTACGGGCTGCGTGTGCCGGAGGAGGGGTATACGGTGGAGTAGAGGTATACGGGCAGTGTCCTTCCATGGAACCTACCTGCTGGGCCGAATCGGCGCCGGAGGAGGTACATACGGAGATACCATTTCACTTGAGATCTTCATGCATCATATCATTCATTGTTTGAGGCTCCACCCTGGTTTGTTGTTTGTTGATTGTAAGCTCCGATAGTATGGGATGCCGGAGGGTTTGTTTTCACTTGTTTGTGTTCCTCGGTTGTATGGGCGGCCGGGGGACTGTAGGTAGACTTTTGCTATTTACTTATAGAATTGTTCTCTATTATGGATAAGTATGAGATTGGTTACTGCTAGACTGTTAGTTTCTGGATTTGAGATTGATATGATTAGTTGAGTTTGATTCATGTCTCTGAGCATGCCTATCAGTACTCTTTCTCTCTCCTTCTTACACTTGAGGTTACCGGTATACCATCCATTTCGTAAACTTATTTTGTATACACTGTTGTTGCAAGGACCCCAGGTGCGTTGTTTCTTACTTTCACCTGTGCCTATGGTGTGTATATTCTGCTTACTAGCCTCACATATGGTTCTGTTGATTTCCCTCTGGGCTAGTTCCTGTGTACCTTTCGTTG
Source organism: Jaltomata sinuosa (assembly GCA_003996215.1). Classification (NCBI taxonomy): domain Eukaryota; kingdom Viridiplantae; phylum Streptophyta; class Magnoliopsida; order Solanales; family Solanaceae; genus Jaltomata; species Jaltomata sinuosa. Next base: position 8,925 of record QJPP01005102.1, read on the forward strand.
ATTTCTGTGACTGCTTGCTTCTATTCTGTCTATTACTACGCTTTTATCTTATATGTGCCCAGTCGGCCTATGATACCTACTGGGTACCTTATGCTCCGCATTTGGTGCTCACCCCTACCCCCTGCATCTTTGGGTGCAGATCCTAGCGTGGGCTATCGCCGTTAGGTCGCTGTGATTCGTGCTTGGAAGATCTGTTGGGGACTACTTCAGACTGAGGGTGAGCTCTTGGCGATCGGAGCTTAGCTTTAGTTTATCTTTTGCTTCATGTACTCTATTACCATTCAGAGACATCTGTATATATTGTTTTGGATCGTTTGCACTCTATGTATGTAGTTTTGGCTCTATACTATGATACCAGGTCTTGGGGTTTGCTTTAGTTCCCGCATATGTATGTATTTATAGTCCTTTTATCTGTTCTCTTCATCTTGTTCTCTTATTTGTTAGATAGTAGCCCATTATTAACTGTTCTGGGTTACAGGGATTGGTTCACTTATCGGGGGTTGTAGGTGCCATCATGACCGAGAAATCAGGTCGTGACAACTTGGTATCAGATCTTTAGGATCACCGGTGTTATCGGTATAGGAGCCAATGTCTAGTAGAGTCCTGCGGATTGGGGCGGAGACGTCCGTACTCAATCTTTGGGAGGCTACAGTGACATTTTAGGAAATTTGACTCTTTGCTTCTGTGTCGTGCGTGGAACCCTTGAAGTTTCTGGAAATCTCATTTGTTCTACTTCATCCTTCCGCAGATGGTTCGTACGAGATTATCGGCATCACGCGGAGATGAGCCTCCCACTCCAGCGCCAGCTCCAGCGCCAGCTCCAGCACCAGCTCCAGGACCAGCTCCAGTGCCAGCTTCAGCCGCAGCTCAGTCTCCAGATATTCGGGGATTACTATTACAGCTTTTGGGTGTGATTGGGGAGCGACCTTCTGAGGTAGCACAGACATCCGCTCAGGGGGCAGCCCTAGGTGCACAGAGCTCAGGAGCGCAGCCTGATACTATGGCTCCCCGTGCAGAGGTCATTCCGGTTCCATCTGTTGCACAGCCTCTTGCTCCTCGCCCAGTTATGACAGAGTCAGAGCAGAAGGCGTTGGGTAGGTTTTTGAGGTTAGCACCTCCGAGGTTTGCTGGTACTTATGGACAGGATCCACATGACTTTATTACTACCTGTGAGGAGATGTTGCATCATTTGGGTTTGTTGGAGACTCACGGGGTTGGTTATACTACCTATCAGTTGGAGGGCCCAGCGAAGTTATGGTGGAGGGCCCAGGTTGCTTGTAGACCACCGTCGTCACCTCCTTTGACCTGGTCTGAGTTTTATGAGGCCTTTATGGCCAAGTTCCTACCCCAGAGTGATCGGGAGCGTCGCAGGGAGCAGTTTACTCACCTTGTGCAGGGATCTACGACTATCTCGGAGTATGAGACCCGTTTCCATCAGCTAGCACCGTTCGGAGCTATGATCATTCCTACTGAGGCTGATAGGATTCGCAGATTTGTATGGGGTTTGAGGCCAGAGATCAGGCAGCCAGCTGAGATATTGGTCGCCAGTGGTCGGTCATTTCAGGCTATCGTAGACTATGCCCGCACTGTGGAGGACCTACAGCGACATGATCAGGGGTCCAGATATAAGAGGCCTCGTCATCAGGGTGTCTACAGTGGTTCTAGATATGGTGGTAGAGATCCTGGCCAGTGGAGCCGGAGTTATCAGCCACAGCAGTACCAGAGTCAGTCCAGCCGACCAGTTCAGGCTTCCCTTCAGACTTTCGGTAGTACTCAGTTCGAGCAGGGTCAGAGCAGCCATCAGGGCTATGGCGTCCAGTCTTCGAGGGGTACAGTTTCTGGGGCATCAGGTTGTGGTGGTCATACGAGATCTGCTGGTTCATTTTGACTGAGTAGGCCGTCAGGGGCTTGTTTTACTTGTGGTGCGATAGGTCATTTTGCTAGAGATTGCCCTCAGCAGGGTACAGTTCAGTTGGCCGAGCCTTTACGGGTAGTTCAGCCCCCGGCTAGAGGGGGTGGTCGTCAGAGTAGAGGTGGTGCACCGCGTGGCAGAGCAGGTGGTAGGGATGGCGGTCGGGCAGGAGGAGGTCGTCGTCAGTTTTACTCGGTCCCTAGGAGACCAGAGGCAGAGGCCTCAGATGCTATGATTACAGGTACGATTTCTGTGTGCCATCAGTCTGCTATGGCTTTATTTGTTCCTGGATCCACTTGTTCATATGTATCTGCCTACTTTGTACCTTGTTTGGGGTTGTCTAGTGAGCCATTATCTGTTCCTGTTTCTGTTTCGACCCCAGTAGGAGATTTTTTAGTAGTGGATCGGATTGTGAGATCTTGTATGTTATCTATTGGTGATTCAGAGACTTGGGGTGATTTGATGATTCTTGATATGCTAGATTTTGATGTGATACTGGGCATGGACTGGTTATCCCCTCACCGTGTGGTTTTGGATTGTTATGCCAAAACCATTACCATAGTTGTGCCCGGTGTATCCCCGGTTGTGTGGCAAGGTTCTGTTAGCCATGCACAATCTTGGATCATCTCTTGTCTTCGAGCTAGGAAGTTGATTTCCCATGGGTGTTTAGCTTATCTAGCATATGTCCGAGATGTTAGTGCTGACCCTACTTCTCCTGAGTCTGTTCCTGGGGTTAGAGACTTCCTCAATGTGTTTCCTACAGACCTGCCAGGCCTTCCACCTGAGAGAGATATTGATTTTGCTATTGAGTTAGAGCTGGGCACTAGGCCCATTTCTATTCCTCCTTACCGTATGGCTCCTGCTGAGTTGAGGGAGCTTAAGGAGCAGCTCTAGGATCTGTTAGCTAAGGGGTTTATTAGACCTAGCGTGTCGCCTTGGGGTGCTCCTGTTCTCTTCGTGAAGAAGAAGGATGGGTCGATGCGCATGTGTATTGATTATCGGCAGCTGAATAGGGTGACAGTGAAGAATAGGTATCCGATGCCTAGGATTGATGATTTGTTTGACCAGCTTCAGGGTTCAGTCGTGTTTTCGAAGATTGATTTGAGGTCTGGCTACCATCAGTTGAGGATTAGGGCGGAGGACATCCCTAAGACAGCATTCAGGACATGTTATGGCCATTATGAGTTCCTGTGATGTCTTTTGGGTTGACTAATGCCCCGCAGCCTTTATGAACTTGATGCACAGGGTTCTTGGCCCGTATTTGGACTCATTTGTTGAATAGTTTTTTATGACGACATCCTTGGTATACTCGCGTAGTAGAGATTGAGCATGGCAGCACTTGAGGGTTATACTCCAGACTTTGAGAGATCATCGGCTTTATGCCAAGTTCTCAAAGTGCGAGTTTTGGCTTGAGTCAGTTGCATTCCTAGGGCACGTGGTGTCTAAAGATGGGATTAGGGTTGACCCGGGAAAGATTTATGCGGTTTGTGATTGGCCTAGACTTACTACTGCTACTGCGGTCCGCAGCTTTATTGGGTTAGCAGGTTACTACAGACGGTTCGTTGAGGGATTTTCTTCCATAGCAGCACCCTTGACTATGCTGACTAGGAAGGATATCCCATTTCAGTGGTCGGATCAGTGTAAGGATAGCTTCCAGAGGCTTAAGGCCTTATTGACTTCAGCTCCGGTTTTAACTTTGCCGATTGAGGGTCAGAGCTTCTCCGTGTATTGTGATGCTTCTGGGGTTGGTCTTGGTTGTGTGTTGATGCAGCAGGGTCGAGTAATAGCATATGCATCGAGGCAGCTGAAGGTTCACGAGCGCAACTACCCCATTCATGACTTAGAGTTGGCGGCGGTAGTTTTCGCGCTCAAGATCTGGAGGCATTACCTATATGGAGTTCACTGTGAGATCTTCACCAATCACCGTAGTCTTTAGTATATCACGAGTCAGCGAGAGTTAAACTCGAGACAGAGGAGATGGGACGAGTTATTGAAGGACTATGACTTCACTATTCTGTATCATCCGGGCAAGGCAAACGTGGTATCGGATGCTTTGAGCCGGAAGGCAGTGAGTATGGGTAGCCTAGCTTCTCTTTCAGTTTCAGAGCGGCCGTTGGCCTTGGAAATTCAGTCCTTGGCTAACCGTTTGGTTAGGCTTGACTTGTCGGATTCTAGCAGAGTTCTCGCCAGTATTGAGGTTCGTTCTACTTTGATTGATCAGATTCAGAGCCGTCAGTTTGAGGATCAACAGTTGTGTGACCTTCGTGATCGGGTTGTTCAGGGTGAGACCAGTCGGGCTACTCTAGATTCAGATGGGGTTCTGAGGTTTGATAGTCGCCTTTGTGTTTCGAGGATTAGTGATTTGATTTAGTTGATACTTCATGAGGCACATTGTACTAGATACTCCATTCACCCTGGCACAACAAAGATGTATAGAGACTTGAGACAGCTTTACTGGTGGAGTGGTATGAAGCGGGATATAGCGGATTTCGTATCTTGGTGCTTGAACTGCCAGCAGGTTAAGTTCGAGCACATGAGACCTGGTGGTTTGATGCAGCGACTTCCCATTCCTGAGTGGAAGTGGGAAGGGATTACTATGGACTTTGTTGTTGGTTTGCCTCGTACTTCTCATGGGTTTGATTCCATATGAGTGATTGTTGATAGGCTGACTAAGTCAGCACATTTCCTGCCGGTTCAGACTTCTTATGGTGCAGAGAGGTTAGCTCAGATCTACCTTCGTGAGATTGTTCGATTGCATGGGGTCTGATGTGCCGCCATTTTACGGCACTTTCGACGTCTCTAAACTAAGAACAATCGTACGTTTCAAGCAACCATCGTCATTTTTTGATGTTTTATGTTATGTTTTCAGGAAATGGAGACAAACGTAGAAAAGGAAGGAAATCCGATCAAAAGATCATTCTGGATAAGAGTGACGGTTGGAGTGACGGTCCGTCAAACCAGTGACGGTTTGTCACCCAAACCGTCACCCTGAGGCAGCACCACTGCCTAGTGGTGACGGCCACCATGATGGTCCGTCAAGGTGGTTACGGTCCGTCACCCAAACCGTCAGGTTAAGGCAGAACGCGCGACGTGGATTCCGAACTTTTTTGGGTTTATCTCCTGGACTCCTATAAATACCCTATGTTAGGTTTATTTTATTTGTTGTTCAACATATTCAAAATGTTGCTTTAACAATAGTTCACCCAATAGTTTTAGGAGAGTTTTACTCGAATTGGAGAGCAAGAAACACGTTTTCTACTTCTTGAATTCGTGTTCTTGAATCGTTCTTGGGATCTTGTTTTCTTGTTCTTGGATAATTGAAGCTTGTTTTCATTATATTGTAAGAATCTTTTTCTCTCTATTATGAATATGACCTTCTTCTCTTCTTCTTCTAGCATGATTAACTAAACTCCCACAACTAGGGTTGTGGGAGCCATGGCAAAAGTAGCATTATAGATTCCGGGTAGCGTCGGGTTCAATATATGTGTTGTCACGTTGTTAATCATTCATTATTTCACGTTTTCTAGTGGTTGCAAATATTAGAACATGCCTAGGTTTAATTTGCTTGAGTAAAGAGATTAAAACAGGGAAACTTGATTAACGACGAGGATTCGAGATTACCAACTCTCGTCTTATGATTAATGCTGTAACTAGATTAATCTACATGATGTTAGGATTGAAATCTAAAAGATCACCTTTACAAGTTCGAGAGAATTGAAAAGTAAATTCATCTATTTGGTTGAGAAACGTTTAGATGATACCATTAATTCAATCACATCGTGACACGCATATATAAAGAACCCTGTTAACCCTAGAATCGATTGTTACAACGCCATGGTGAACACTTCCCTAGTTTGCTCTCCTATTGATTATCTCGCATACATGATTGTTTGTTTTTGTTCACGTTTGATCGCACAAACCCCCCCTATTTACTGGAAATAATTGATTACTAGTCATCTATTTCACTAACGACTTAATTCTCACCTTATTCCCTGTGGGATCGACCCCAACCTTTGTTGGGTTCTATATTTGCCGACGACCGCTTACGCTTCTTAATTTGAGGTGTAGTTTGGGCGTTATCAAAAAGTGGCGCCGTTGCCGGGGAATACGGTTGTTTATTAAGTCCAGTGTGTTTATTTGACTCTTAGTCATACTTTCCTGCTTTTACGTTTATTTGTTGTTTTTGTTTATTACAGGGTATATAGTTGTGCATGCCTAATACCCGACGCTCGGGTGAACCAACACTACCCTACGACCCCGAGCTCGCAAGAACGCTAAGGCTAAACATGAACGTACAATAGGAGGAGGCAGCAAGGCTTGCTGCAGAACAACTGGCTCAGCATCACTTGAATGATGAGGATATCGACTTGGATGGAGCTGGTGCCACGGGCGCTATTGCAATTCCTCCGCTAGCAACCGGGGCCAAGTTTAACATTACTAGCACGATGATTCAACTGTTGAACTTGAGAGGAGTGTTCCGTGGAGCTGCTGGTGACGATGCAAACCGGCACTTGATGAATTTTGTGGGTATCTGCAAGTCATTCGAACTGCCTGGAGTAAGTCAGACCGCGATTAGACTCAGGTTGTTTCCATTGTCTCTATCTGATGAGGCAGCGTTATGGTTAACAGAGCTAACCCCCGACTCTATCACAACTTGGGGAGAGTTGAAAGGAGCTTTCCTAGAGAGGTTCTTTCCTCCCTCTAGGATGATACAGTTGAGGGACGAAATTAGCAACTTCAGGCAACAACCTCATGAGGAGTTACACGAGACTTGGCTGCGGTTCAAAAAGAAGCTGACACAATGCTCGAACCATTAGTTGACCGAAGAGTTCTTGATGCAGACATTCTACCGGGCACTGAATTTGGCTACCAAGCCGACATTGGATAATGCAGCAGGTGGAGCATTTATGGGTCTCACTTTTGCCGAGGCCACAACTACTTTGGACAGGCTCACCAAAACCAACAGGGCCTGGCATACAAGGGATTCAGAGGTAGCAGCTAGCACTTATGCAGTTGGTGTGTCAGTAGAGCAGCGCATGAAAGAGGAAGAACGAGACCACGACATGGCCCATCTAAAAACGCAAATGGACCTGCTGACCAAGCATTTGATGTCAGGGGGTATTGAGAAGGTGAAAGTTGTGGGTTCCCAAGGTAGAGCAGCAAAGTTTGAATCTGATGAGGAGGCAAATTATTTGGGTGGTTTCCAGGCCAACGGCCAAGGAAACCAAGGTCGGAACTATCAGAAGGACAACTACTATGAAAAAGCTGGCTACAGAGATCGTGACCAGGGAAACTGGAGGAACAACACTGATAGAGGTGGGTTGTAAGTACCACCTGGTAATCGGGACAAAGCTAGCAACGAGGCAGGGATGTACAAACTAGAGAGCATGATGGCTAAGATGCTGCTGAAGGTGGAATCTACTGACTCCGGGGTAAAGGAGATGAGTACTGAATTATCAGCATTGAGTCAGTTAGTGGATTCACATTCCACCTCGATCAAGCAAGTGGGTCAAATCTCGGCATCTCTAAATCAAAGAAGGACATGTACCTTGCCGAGTGATACTATTCAAAACCCGAGGAATGACGCGAGCTGTATGGCAATCACCACAAGAAGCGGCAAAATATTATCGAAATCACATCCGGTAATTCAGACTCAAGAGGGTGATATCGCAGACCAAGAGGCGGTAGATGAGGCTACCCAAAAGCCCACAGATAAAAGAAAGGAAGTGGAAAAGCTTCCAACTATGATGCCTCGGCCACCACCTCCTTTCCCGCAACGTTTGAAGAAGAAAGTGGAAGATGGTAAGTTCCTGAATTTCCTGACCATGCTCAAGCAGATATCAATAAACATCCCATTGGTGGAAACGCTTGAACAAATGCCCTGATATGCCAAGTTCATGAAGGACTTGATTACCAAAAAGAGGTCAGTGAGCGTTGAGCTAGAAGATAACCTCCACCACTGCAGTGCTATTTCCTCAAGATCGTTAGTGGACAAGAAGGAAGATCCAGGTGCCTTTACTGTTCCCTGTACCATTAGGAAGCTCAACTTCGGAAAAGCCTTATGTGATCTTGGTGCTAGAATGAACTTGATGCCGCTAGCAGTCTATAAACAATTGGGTTTGGGAGCTCCTAAACCAACGTCCATAAGAGTGTTGATGGCTGACCGTTCGGTAAAGCGACCGGTGGGAATATTGTCTGATGTGCTGGTAAAGGTTGGTAAGCTTATATTCCCAGCTGACTTTGTGATCTTGGATTGCGAAGTGGATTTTGAAGTTCCCATAATCTTGGGACGACCTTTGTTAGCCACGGCAAGAGTGTTGGTCGACATGGAAAGAAATGAACTGACCTTCCGATTAAACAATGAAGTGGTCAAGTTCGATGTGTCCAAATTAATGAAGCCGCCAAGAGACATGAAGGTGGTCACGGTCGTCAATGTTATTGAGGAAGCTCCTGCGGATATGCATCTTGAGGAAAAGGGTTTGGTTGAGACCCGAGCTGTTATGAGAATGAAGTTGGGAGCGCAAGAAGAGAAACCTGTAGAGGAAGGCGGTGAAAATAGATCAAGGAAACGAAAACACCGCAAGATAACCTGCAAAGAAAGAGTGAAGAAGTTGCCGCGACTAGCTGCAGAGCCGATAAAAGAGGGCGTTGGAATGCAACAGAATGGCGTGGCGTGCACCTATTCCATCGATTTCTCCTGCTCTAGAGACCCTGGCGGTCTCCAACATCAAGTTAGAATCTGAGTCCTATGGGCTCCACAGGTATTCCTTTCTCTCACAGTTTTCAGCTTTCGTATGTATGCATTGGGGACAATACATGAGTCTAAGTTGAGGGTGTTGGGTTACCTGTGAGTCTTTTACCACCGAGGGTTTTTGTTGCCGTGTTTCTTTTCCCTCCGGTGTGCTATCTAGTAGAACCGGCATGTTTAGGTTGTCGTTTAAATTTTAGTTTTTTTTAGTGTCTATAGCAAGCATGGCCTTTTGTGTTGAAAATTTAACTAAAAGGAGCCCCCTCTAAAAATTTCTGATTTCTTATGTTTGAAACAATTAACTGTCTGGATCCTTGGATGTCATTGTGTGGTTATGATTGGAATAAGTATGCTTAAGCCGAGCGATTGTTTTGATAGTCGGTAGTGGTATGGTTTCTTGGTGCCAAGTGTGTGTGAGCGTATTGTTATAAACTCTTACACTGTGCATGCATCTAGAACTTGCTCGGTCTATTTTGTTAAGTTTGAAGTTGGTTGCTTAGGAAAGGATCACAGGCCCTTTTTTGTGTGCAGTCCACTTAGCCTATAAGACCGTCCAGATGTAAATAATCCCTTTGATCCCTGTTTGAGCCATAATTGACCCTATTCTTTCAATAACCCATCACCGTTCCTGTTTAACTTTGAATCCCTATCTTGGCCCTGGTCCTCCTTGGACATCGTGCACCTCAACTCAGGCAATCAGCCTAAGTTGAGGGTGGCTACTATAGAGGTAAATGAGAAGAAAAATAGGATGGATAAGATTGGTTGTGAATAGAATGAAAATTCCGAGTGTGTGTCTTAGAAAAGATGAAAAAGAAACGAAAGAAAAAAGAAGATGAAAAAGAACGAAAAAGAAATAAAAAGAAGTGTCAAAATAAAGAAGCCGCACCTGTAGCTAGAAAGAAGGAAATAAAGAGGTGAATAAGGATGGACAAAATAAAGTTATGTGGAAATAGTAGGTCGGTGATTCCAAGGAGGGTTTAGTCACTATTCCCCAAACGTATCCTACCTGCACCCGAAGCCTCATTACAAGCCAAAACAAGTCCTGTAGTGATCCTGAGTGGCTTTCTGAAGAACTGAAATAGAATAGTAAGGGCAAGCCTCTGGCATCGCATGTGCATTGTTTGAAATCGTTTGTGAGTGTGAGCGTCTTACCTAGTCCTAAATTTTGTGCGTGGGACTTCTTTGTGCTGAGGGCACCAAGATTTCTGTATCGTCTATTGACTGTTAGGATGGCTGTGCGTGTGTATGCATAATATTCCATCGTATCGGAATGACATGTTTGGATCCTTGCCAGTTAATGTTTCATACATTTGTGTACTATCGGAGGGGTAGCTTGATTTGAAATCGAATAAGCATTGAATGACCATGAGTTGCAAGAGACACGAGTTTGTTTTCTTAGTTGAGTCGACGTATTATTGTTTTTGTGTCATGTTGCTTGAGGACAAGCGAACATTTTAAGTTAAGGGTGTTGATGTGCCGCCATTTTACGGCACTTTCGACGTCTCTAAACTAAGAACAATCGTACGTTTTCAAGCAACCGTCGTCGTTTTTTGATGTTTTATGTTATGTTTTCAGGAAATGGAGACAAACGTAGAAAAGGAAGGAAATCCGATCAAAAGAGCATTCTGGATAAGAGTGGCGGTTGGAGTGACGGTCCGTCAAGCCAGTGACGGTCTGTCACCCAAACCGTCACCCTGAGGCAGCACCACTGCCTAGTGGTGATGGCCACCGTGATGGTCCGTCAAGGTGGTGACGGTCCGTCACCCAAACCGTCAGGTTGAGGCAGAACGCGCGACGCGGATTCCGAATGTTTTTGGGTTTATCTCCTGGACTCCTATAAATACCCTATGTTAGGTTTATTTTATTTGTTGTTCAACATATTCAAAGTGTTGCTTTAACAATAGTTCACCCAATAGTTTTAGGAGAGTTTTAGTCGAATTGGAGAGCAAGAAACACGTTTTCTACTTCTTGAATTCGTGTTCTTGAATCGTTCTTGGGATCTTGTTTTCTTGTTCTTGGATAATTGAAGCTTGTTTTCATTATATTGTAAGAATCTTTTCTCTCTATTATGAATATGACCTTCTTCTCTTCTTCTTCTAGCATGATTAACTAAACTCCCACAACTAGGGTTGTGGGAGCCATGGCAAAAGTAGCATTATAGATTCCGAGTAGCGTCGGGTTCAATATATGTGTTGTCACGTTGTTAATCATTCATTATTTCATGTTTTCTAGTGGTTGCAAACATTAGAACATGCCTAGGTATTATTTGCTTGAGTAAAGAGATTAAAACAGGGAAACTTGATTAACGATGAGGATTTGAGACTACCAACTCTCGTCTTATGATTAATGCTGTAACTAGATTAATCTACTTCATGTTAGGATTGAAATCTAAAAGATCACCTTTTCATGTTCGAGAGAATTGAAAAGTAAATTCATCTATTTGGTTGAGAAACGTTTAGATGATACCATTAATTCAATCACATCGTGACACGCATATATAAAGAACCCTGTTAACCCTAGAATTGATTGTTACAACGCCATGGTGAACACTTCCCTAGTTCGCTCTCCTATTGATTATCTCGCATATATTATTGTTTGTTTTTGTTCACGTTTGATCGCACAAACCCCCCCTATTTACCGGAAATAATTGATTACTAGTCATCTATTTCACTAACGACTTAATTCTCACCTTATTCCCTGTGGGATCGACCCCAACCTTTGTTGGGTTCTATATTTGCCGATGACCGCTTACGTTCTTAATTTGAGGTGTAGTTTGGGCGTTATCAGGGTCCCAACTTCTATTATTTCAGACCGCGGTACTTAGTTCACATCTCAGTTCTGGAGGGCTATTCAGCGAGATTTGGGTACAGAGGTTCATCTTAGTACCGCTTTCCACCCTCAGACAGATGGCCAGTCCGAGAGGACCATTCAGATCCTGGAGGACATGCTTCGGGCCTGTGTTCTTGACTTTGGAGGTTCTTGGGATCAGTTTGTTCCCTTGGCAGAGTTTGCTTATAATAACAGCTTCCATTCGAGTATCGGCATGGCACCTTTTGAGGCTTTGTATGGCAGGCATTGCAGATCACCGGTAGGTTGGTTTGATGGTTTTAGTGATGGGCCACAGAGCACAGATTTTCATCGAGATTCCTTAGACCGAGTCCGAGTGATTCAGGACAGACTTCGGGCGTCTCAGAGCAGGCAGAAGAGTTATGCTGATTGTAGGCTTCGTGCCTTGGAGTTTAGTGTCGGTGACTTTGTGTTTCTCCGTGTATCACCCATGAAGGGCGTGATGAGATTTGGTAGGCGGGGAAAGCTTAGCCCTAGGTACATTGGGCCGTTTGAGATTCTTTAGAGGGTCGGTAGCGTTGCCTATCAGCTAGCCTTACCTCCGATGTTTTCAGCTATACATCCTGTATTTCATATTTCGATGTTGCATCGGTATGTCTCAGATGAGTCTCATGTGTTGCAGTGGGATTCAGTTCAGTTGGGTGAGGATTTAGCCTTTGTTGAGGAGCCGGTAGCTATTTTGGCCAGAGATGTCAGGAGATTGAGGTCTCGAGAGATATCGGTTGTTAAGGTTCAGTGGAGGCACCGTCCAGTCGAGGAGGCTACCTGGGAAACCAAGAGAGATATGCGGGATCAGTATCCGCAACTATTTTAGCCTTCAAGTACCCCCTTGACCTTGACTTTCGAGGACGAAAGTTCTTTTTAGTAGTGGATGATGTAATAACTCTTCTGGTTATTCCCACGTATACATTTTCCTTGAACCGTTAGAGCTTGTTTGTAGCGGCCCCAAGTCATTTAAGGCTTGTCGGGACCGGTATTTTGGTGCCGGGTCCATTTTTTTGGCCGTATGATAAGTTTTGAAGCCAAGCAAGTCGGCAAAAGTAATCGTAAGATCTTTAACAAATTTCCTGAACTTTGGGTAAAATGTCTCAGGGCTTTTCTCTCAATATATAAAGAGTTATAAGTCCCCCGAAATACCAAATCGAAGGTGTACGAGTCTAGTTTCCAACGCACAAAACCTAACGTCCAACTGATTTCGGAGTAAAAAGTTATGATTGTTTTACCGCGGACTGTCTGGCAGAAAATGAGTTGCGAACCGGGTCGCGAACCGGGTCGGGTTAAACTCGATTTAAGCCTCAACTTCACATTTTAAAACGCCATTTCAGTGCCAAAACAGTGAGAAAACATAAGGGAGAATTCCAAGAGAGTTCTTGAGTATCAAAATCGTGCGTTGGTGATTTGCGAGTCTAGGTTTGAGAATTGTATTAGCATCGCGCGTATATTTGAAAATATTTTATTTAAAAGTTGAATTTGGTAAAAATTATATTATTATTACCTTTTTAAAATATTTTAAAGGTTTATGAAAAATATTTTTGTTACGATATAATGGTATATGTATTTATTTTATAAGATTTTTATACATTGTATTATTTTAACGGAGAGTAAATTTAGTTATGTTAAAAATTATTATTATAACATAGTAGGTTTTATTTGAAATAATTTTCTATGAATTATGGTATATTTAAAAATTTATATTTATTTTACCACGAGTTTATGCAATACCCGAGTATATACCTAACGGAGAGAATTGGTTGCCACCTCCACTTCCACGTGGAAGTGGAGGAATTGTACAACAAAGTTAGGCAGCAATTAGTGTACAAATAGGTGGCATCTAATGAATGCCTTGACTTTTTGGTTAGTGGTTAGTTGGTTAATTAATGTGAAAAAACATTCACTTTGTTCATAAGACATATATGTTAATCAATTGCTGCCAACATGCATAATATTGCTTTGGGACGTAATTTTGGTGCAAAATTGCCACAGTATATCATTCATTTGTCACGTTAAAAGTTGATTCCAATAGGCATGATCTTGATAATTTATTGGATCACCGAAAAGGAAATCAATTATCTACGTCAAGTTATTCAAGCCCGAGTCCGAGTTTGATTTCGTGTTGGGGATTTTTCGGAGAGGTTCAAGCTTGTCATCGGACGACAGGTAGGTTACGGTTTATTTTCCCTAGACTCCGCATATATAGGATAAAATTGCATTAATGGGCATCCTTGGGTTGGTTTATTAGGTTGGTACCACAAACCTCGACCGCTTTATTCATGTCCGCCTACTTTTGTTCCTCCGTTGCTTGTAGTGTTTGCCGATATATTTTATTTACCCTTGTGGTCCTGTGAGGCCTTGTTGACTCTGGAACATAGAAGGTGGGATTTTGGGAATGTCTGCGAGTCCCGGGCATAGAATTATCCTTCTAGGCTGGTTATGCTTGTTGAGTAGCTGTGGGCCTGTGCAGGGTCGATAGGTTGATTGTGAGCTGCTTGGGCAGCTATTGTGTGTGATCATACCATTTCCATGCATATAAAGAGGTTTTATCCATGTTATACTATGGTTTTGGCTTCGGGCCTACCGGCACTATTTTCTAAACCTTGCATGGCTCGGGGGGCTCGTTTTTTATGGAAATAATTTGGAAATGGTTTGATTTAACTTGTGAATATTTTTGGTCAAGAAATTAAAATTATGTTTTAAAATCATCAGTTTTACGATTATCGCTAGACTCGGCAGGGCCGGGGTGCTAGTTGAGTTTTCTTGTTACTTGAGATGATTTTTAGCCTCGGTCCAGACGCGAGCACCTGAGATGACTTTTTACTGTTTAGACCCGGTTATTGCTCGGGCACCCTTGGAGGGGTTTTGAGCATTTTCCTACTACTTTAGTCCTGGACAGGGGGGGTCTGGGCATTGCATATTCGAGACTGGGTCTCTACTTGATACCGAACTTGCTTTCGGGACGACATATTTTGATACTGAGTTTTAGTATGGGGTCTGGGACCTCCATGGACCTTGCCATCCGGCCAGGGGTTACGAGCTGCGTGTGCCGGAGGAGGGGTATACGGTGGAGTAGAGGTATACGGGCAGTGTCCTTCCATGGAACCTACCTGCTGGGCCGGATCGGCGCCGGAGGAGGTACATACAGAGATACCATTTCACTTGAGATCTTCATGCATCATATCATTCATTGTTTGAGGCTCCACCCTTGTTTGTTGTTTGTTGATTGTACGCTCCGGTAGTATGGGATGCCGGAGGGTTTGTTTTCACTTGTTTGTGTTCCTCGGTTGTATGGGCGGCCGGGGGACTGTAGGTAGACTTTTGCTATTTACTTACAGAATTGTTCCCTGTTATGGATAAGTATGAGATTGGTTACTACTAGACTGTTAGTTTCTGGATTTGAGATTGATATGATTAGTTGAGTTTGATTCATGTCTCTTAGCATGCCTATCAGTACTCTTTCTCTCTTCTTCTTACACTTGAGGTTACTGGTATACCATCCATTACGTAAACTTATTTTGTATACATTGTTGCTGCAAGGAGCCAGGTGCGTTATTTCTTACTTTTACCTGTGCCTATGGTGTGGATATTCTGCTTACTGGCCTCACATGTGGTTCTGTTGATTTCCCTCTGGGCTAGTTCCTGTGTACCTTTCGTTGATTTCTGTGACTGCCTGCTTCTATTCTGTCTGTTACTACACTTTTTAATCTCATATGTGCCCCAGTCGGCCTATGATACCTACTGGGTACCTTATGCTTCGCATTTGGTGCTCACCCCTACCCCTGCATCTTTGTGTGCAGATCCTAGCGTGGGCCATCGCCGTTAGATGGCTGTGATTCGTGCTTGGAGATCTGTTGGGGACTAACTTCAGACTGAGGGTGAGCTCTTGGCGATCGGAGCTTAGCTTTAGTTTATCTTTTGCTTCATGTACTCTATTACCATTCAGAGACATCTGTATATATTGTTTTGGATCGTTTGCACTCTATGTATGTAGTTTTGGCTCTATACTATGATACCAGGTCTTGGGGTTTGCTTTAGTTCCCGCATATGTATGTATTTATAGTCCTTTTATCTGTTGTCTTCATCTTGTTCTCTTATTTGTTTAGATAGTAGCCCATTATTAACTGTTCTGGGTTACGGGGATTGGTTCACCTACCGGGGGTTGGGTCAAATGTCTCAGGGCTTTTCTCTCAATATATAAAGCGTTATAAGTCCCCCGAAATACCAAATCGAAGGTATACGAGTCTAGTTTCCAACGTACAAAACCTCACATCCAACTGATCACGGAGTAAAAAGGTATGACTGTTTTACCGGGGACTGTCTGGCAGAAAATGGGTTGCGAACCGGGTAGCGAACAGGGTTGGGTTAAATTCGATTTAAGCCTCAACTTCACGTTTTAAATTGCCATTTCAGTTCCGAAATAGTGAGAAAACATAAGGGAGGGTTCCAAGAGAGTTCTTTAGTATCTAAATCGTGCGATGGTGAGTTGCAAACTTAATTTAAGAATTTTATTAACATCGCGTGTATTTGAAAATATTTTATTTAAAAGTTGAATTTGGTAAAACTTATATTATTATTACCTTTTCAAAATATTTTAAAGGTTTATGAGAAATATTTTTGTTGCGATATAATTGTATATGTATTTATTTTATAAGGTTTTTGTACATTGTAATATTTTAACGGAGATAGTAAATTTAGCTATGTTAAAAATTATTATTATAATATAGTAGGTTTTATTTGAAATGATTTTCTATTAATTATGGTATATTCAAAAAGCTATATTTATTTTACCACGAACTTATGCAATACCCGAATATATATATAACGGGATAAGCAAGGAGGGGTTAAACCACCCCTTCCACGTGAAGTGGAGGGGAAGGACACCAAGCTTTTCATGTATTAATGGGCTGCCACATGCCAATTAGGACTTAAATTAGCTATTAAATTAGTATGTATATACAGTAATGAGTGCTTTAGGGAGGAAAGGCATACACATATCATCTGCCCTTTTCGCCCAGTATATTTCAATCTTCTGCAACTTCACATTCATGGTATCTGCACATATATGCTTAGTCATGTTGCATATATTTTCATGGAGAAATTACTTAGTGCTATAATCAATTATCTACGTCGAGTTATTCAAGCCCGAGTTCGAGTTTGATTTAGTTTTGGATTTTCTCGGAGTGGTTCGAGCTTGGACATCGTCGTTCTAGCAGCTTGTCGTCGGACGACAGGTAGGTTACGGTTTATTTTCCCTAGACTCCGCATATATAGGATAAAATTGTATTAATGGGCATACTTGGGTTGGTTTATTAGGTTGGTACCACAGACCTCGACCGCTTTATTCATGTCCGCCTTCTTTTGTTTCTCCGTTGCTTGTAGTATTTGCCGATATATTTTATTTACCCTTGTGGTCCTGTGGGGTCTTGTTGACTCTGGAACATAGAAGGTGGGATTTTGGGAATGTCCGCGAGTCCCGGGCATAGAATTATCCTTCTAGGCTGGTTATGCTTGCTGAGTAGCTGTGGGTCTGTGCAGGGTTGATAGGTTGATTGTGAGCTGCTGGGCAGCTATTGTGTTTGATCATACCATTTTCATGCATAAAATGAGGTTTTATACAGGTTTTACTATGGTTTGGGCTTCGGGCCTACTGGCACCATTTTCTAAACCTTGCATGGCCCGGGGGGCCCATTTTTTATGGAAATAATTTGGAAATGGTTTGATTTAACTTGTGAATATTCCTGGGTAAAAGGAAGTAAAATTATGTTTTAGAACACCAGTTTTACTACTACGCTAGACTCGGCAGGGCCGGGGTGCTAGTTGAGTTTTGTTGCTACTTGAGATGATTTTTAGCCTCGGTCGGACCGAGCACCTGAGATGACTTTTTACTGTTTAGACCCGGTTATTCCCGGGCACCCTTGGAGGGGTTTTTGAGACATTTTCCTACTACTTTATTCCTGGACAGGGTCTGGGCATGCATATTCGAGACTGGGTCTCTATCTTGATACCAGACTTGTTTCTGGATGACATGTTTGATACTGAGTTTTAGTATGGGGTCTGGGACCTCCATGGACCTTGCCATCTGGGCCAGGGGCTGCGTGTGCCGGAAGAGGGGTATACAGTGGAGTAGAGGTATACAGGCAGTGTCCTTCCATGGAACCTACTTGCTGGGCCGGATCGGCACCGGAGGAGGTACATACAGAGATACCATTTCACTTGAGACCTTCATGCATCATATCATTCATTGTTTGAGGCTCCACCCTTGTTTGTTGTTTGTTGATTATACCCTCCGGTAGTATGGGATGCCGGAGGGTTTGTTTTCACTTGTTTGTGTTCCTCGATTGTATGGGCGGCCGGGGGACTGTAGGTAGACTCTTTCTATTTACTTGTAGAATTGTTCCCTGTTACGATTAATTATGAAATTGGTTACTGCTAGACTGTTAGTTGCTTGATTGAGATTGATATGATTAGTTGGGCTTGATTCATGTCTCTAAGCATGTCTATCATTACTCTTCTCTCTTCTTCTTACACTTGAGGTTACCGGTATACCGTCCATTTCGTAAACTTATTTTGTATACACTATTGTTGCAAGGACACCAGGTGCGTTGTTTCTTACTTTCACCTGTGCCTATGGTGTGTATATTCTGCTTACTAGCCTCGCATATGGTTCTGTTGATTTCCCTCTTGGCTAGTTCCTGTGTACCTTTCATTTATTTCTGTGACTGCTTGCTTCTATTCTGTCTATTACTATGCTTTTATCTTATATGTGCCCAGTCGGCCTATGATACCTACTGGGTACCTTATGCTTCGCATTTGGTGCTCACCCCTACCCCCTCTGCATCTTTGGGTGCAGATCCTAGCATGGGCCATCGCCGTTAGATCGCTGTGATTCGTGCTTGGAGATCTATTGGGGACTACTTCAGACTGAGGGTGAGTTCTTGGCGATCGGAGCTTAGCTTTAGTTTATCTTTTGCCTCATGTACTCTATTACCATTCAGAGACATCTGTATATATTGTTTTGGATTATTTACACTCCATGTATGTAGTTTGGGCTCTATACTATGATACCAGGTCTTGG
>QJPP01005102.1:32500-117765 GCA_003996215.1 Jaltomata sinuosa
GGCTTAAGAATTTTATTAGCGTCGCGCGTATATTTGAAAATATTTTATTTAAAGGTTGAATTTGGTAAAAATTATATTATTATTGCCTTTTCAAAATATTTTAAAGGTTTGTGAAAAATATTTTGTTACGATATAATTGTATATGTATTTATTTTATAAAGTTTTTATACACTGTAATATTTTAACGGAGATAGTAAATTTAATTATGTTGAAATTTATTATTATAATATAGTAGGTTTTGTTAGAAATAATTTTCTATAAATTATGGTATATTTAAAATATTATATTTATTTTACCACGAATTTATGCAATACCCGAGTATATACTTAACGGGACGGATTGGTTGCCACCTCCACTTCCACGTGGAAGTGGAGGGAGTTGACAACAACCTTTTCATATTAGGATTAGTAGCTGCCACTTGCCCATCATTCTGTTAACTTTGGGTTTCATTCTTATTCATTACCAAGTGTAATGTTTGTTAACCACTTTTTATACATTCATACGCATACAGAGAGGGGAATTGGTGGGACCAATTTAATGTTGTGGTTATATTAAATTTGTTGTAGAAAATCAATTATCTACGTCAAGTCGTTCCATCCCAAATCCGATTCCGATTCCGATTTAGTTTTCGATTTTCTTAGAGTGGTTCGAGCTTGGACATCGTTGTTCTAGCAGCTTATCATCGGATGACAGGTAGGTTACGGTTTATTTTTCCCTAGACTCCGCATATATAGAATAAAATTGTATTAATGGGCATCCTTGGGTTGGTTTATTAGGTTGGTACCACAGACCTCGACCGCTTTATTCATTTCCGCCTACTTTTGTTCCTCCGTTGCTTGTAGTTTTTGCCAATATATTTTATTTACCCTTGTGGTCATGTGAGGCCTTGTTGACTCTGGAACATAGAAGGTGGGATTTTGGGAATGTCCGCGAGTCCCGGGCATAGAATATCCTTCTAGGCTGGTTATGCTTGCTGAGCAGCTGTGGGCCTGTGCAGGGTCGATAGGTTGATTGTGAGCTGCTGGGCAGCTATTGTGTGTGTGATCATACCATTTCCATGCATATAAAGAGGTTTTATCCATGTTTTACTATGGTTTTGGCTTCGGGCCTACTGGCACTATTTTCTAAACCTTGCATGGCCCGGAGGACCCGTTTTTTATGGAAATGATTTGGAAATGGTTGATTTAACTTGTGAATATTTTTGGGAAAGAAAGTAAGATTATGTTTAAAATCATCAGTTTCACGATTATTGCTAGACTCGGCAGGGCCGGGGTGCTAGTTGAGTTTTCTTGTTACTTGAGATGATTTTTAGCCTCGGTCGGACCGAGCACCTGAGATGACTTTTTACTGTTTAGACCCGGTTATTCCCGGGCACCCTTGGAGGGGTTTTTGAGATATTTTCCTACTATTTTTAGTCTTGGACAGGGTCTGGGCATGCATATTAGAGACTGGGTCTCTATCTTGATACCGGACTTGCTTCCGGACGACATGTGTTGATACTGAGGTTTAGTATGGGGTCTGGGACCCTCCATGGACCTTTGCCATCCGGGCCAGGGCTACGGCTGCGCGTGATGCCGGAGGAGATACAGTGGAAGTAGAGTATACGGGCATGTCCTTCCATGAACCTACTGCTGGGCTAGCATCGGCGCCGATATGGAACTGGTACATACAGAGATACACATTGGCACTTGAATCTTCATCCATGCATATCATCATTTTGACCGCTCACCTTGTTGTGTGTGTTGATTGTACGGCTCCGGGTAGTATAGGAGCCAGAGGTCTTGTTTTCACTCTCCCGTTTGTTTCCTCTTGTATGGGCGGCCGGGGTGACTGTAGTAGACTCTTTGCTCATTTATTTACAGAGATTGTTCTCTTATTATGGATAAGTATGAGGTTGGTTACTGCCTTAGACTGTTAGTTTCTGGAGATTTGAGCATGTTTGATATGATTGGTTGAGTTTGATTCATGTCTCTGAGCATGTCTATTCATTACTCTTTCTCTCTTCTTCTTTACACTTGAGGTTACCGGTATACCGTCCATTTCGTAAACTTATTTTGTATACACTGTTGTTGCAAGGACCCCAAGTGCGTTGTTTCTTACTTTCACCTGTGCCTATGGTGTGTATATTCTACTTACTAGCCTCACATGTGCTTCTGTTGATTTCCCTCTGGGCTAGTTCCTGTGTACCTTTCGTTGATTTCTGTGACTACTTGCTTCTATTCTGTCTATTACTATGCTTTTATCTTATATGTGCCCAGTCGGCCTACGATACCTACTGGGTACCTTATGCCTCGCATTTGGTGCTCACCCCTACCCTCTGCATCTTTGGGTGCAGATCCTAGCGTGGGCCATCGCCGTTAGATCGTTGTGATTCGTGCTTTGAGATCTGTTGGGGACTACTTCAGGCTGAGGGTGAGCTCTTGGCGATCGGAGCTTAACTTTAGTTTATCTTTTGCTTCATGTACTCTATTACCATTCAGAGACATCTGTATATATATCTTTGGTTTATTTGCACTCCATGTATGTAGTTTGGCTCTGTACTATGATACCAGGTCTTGGGATTTGGTTTAGTTTTCGCATATGTATATATTTATATCCCTGTTATCTATTTTATTTGTCTTGTTCCCTTATTTGCTAGATAGTAGCCCATTACTAACTGTTCTGGGCTACGGGGATTGGTTCACCTACCGGGGGTTGTAGGTGCCATCATGACCGAAAAATTAGGTCGTGACAATGTACCCCAGTGTCTTTACTTCTTTCTCAACGAGTCATTGAATTTACCCCACAAAGTGTGTGGCGTATGTCTTGATATGGAGGATCCTCTTTAATTTCAAAGTACGGTGCTGCATCAACATGTGGTGTCCCTAAGAATTCATTCAGGACTCGCGTGGTGAATTGGAGTAACTCTCCATGAACCATCACTCTGTGACTCTTGCCCTGATCCGTATCCCAATTTGCATAGAACTTGCGGACTATAGTGAGGTTACACTTGACCTGATCCTGGAATATTTATTGAATTCCCAACTCGTAGATCATCCCATGAATTCTTGAGAATTCTTCCTATAACCGTGCATCATCCACATGTTGGTCCCCAAGGTACTCCGCATCTTTTTGGGACTCAAACCAATCTTCCCCATATGTTACAATAGCTAATTGTTCGAACTTCCGTGGGGGTGCCCTTGGGATCGGCGGGGCTGCTGTCCTAGATGATTCACCTTTTCGAGACCTCTTGCTTCTCGTGCCTTCTGTAACATGTTTCTTTCCTATTGTAGGCATTGTACCTACAACACACAAGTTACACAAATCAGCCCAGTACAATTAGAACTAGCCAAATCAGTGTTTTAATATGGTCATAACAACCCCACACTTAATTTGCTAGCAATGGTGTCTATAGGTTGATAACATGAGGTACTCAAACTTCCCTCTTTTAACACAAGTTTATTTTCATCATCCTACGAAACCATATGAACCAAACAATTCCCACAATTTTATTCCACACAATTCTCATGTATTCACTACCCAACTTCAAGATTAAACAGTATTCATGGCCACAACTTAATTCAATGTAGTACAAATTCACCATTTTTTTCTTGAAGTTTTAGACTGACCCATCTCTTTGTACTACTTACTTTTCTTTCCATAAATCAAGAACCAACAAAAAAGCAAGAAATAAAATTCGAAATCTACCATTACTAGTGTATATAAGAAAAATAATCTTCTTTGTGGGTGTTTTTTAAGAGTTCAAGCATTCATCAATGGTGGAGAATTTTTTTTAGTTATTTCAACAAGATGAAGCAAGTTTACACCTAACAATCTTGATAATGTAAAGCATAAATAAGAAGTAGCGAGTGGTAGAAAGTAAAGGGAGATCTTACCTTGAGAAATTATGGAGGGAGCTTAAGCTTGAGGGGAGTAACAATGAAGGAAGAAGAATGTTTTTGAGAGGAAAATAGAGAGGGGTGGTTCTCCAATGTGAGGAATGAAGAAGATTTTAGGAAAATTAGGGGCTTTAAAGAGTATGGACTTAAAGATTCTGGGTATCGGGTCGGTTGACCCTTGACCCGCCCTGATTTCACTTTAGTTGGATGCCTGGAACGCGCCTGGGGCACCGCACCCAGGCTGCACCAAAAATGGCTCATGAAAGATTAGCCCATGGCGTATTGCGCCAGCATGGCGCCAGTCGAGGCGCTCAAAAGTTTTGTGCGTGGGATAATGAGCCTATAATATGCCCAGCTGGGTTTTTGCGTCGGACGGCACGCTTGGGATGCACCATGTGAGGCTCATGGAAGTTTTTTTCCTGGGGCAGTGCTCCAGGGCTCCACCTGACCCTTGGGACACAATTTTATTCATTACATACCTCTCCCCATGTTGTCGTTAGCTCGCATTTTCCCTTTTCTTCCTACAAAAACAACAAACCATTAGAAAAATGGTGGGTTGCCTCCCACGTAGCGCCTTAGTTTCGGTCAACACAGCCCCTACCATAACATTATTGGCATCACACATAATCCTGAATGGTAGCTCCCAATTTGGTGCAATCAAAATAGGAGCTTCAATCAAGCATTTCTTCAAATTCTCAAACACATTCAAACAGTCATCACTGAATTCATACTTCACCTCTTTCTCAAGAAGCTTTCACATCGGTCTGGATATCTTAGAGAAGTCTTTAATGAAGCATCTGTAGAACCCTGCATGACAAAGAAAACTATGAACACCTCTCACAGAGACTGGAAGTGGTAGTTTCTCAATAACCTCTATCTTTGCGCGATCTACTTCTAGTCCCATTTTTGACACTTTATGGCCAAGGACAATGCCTTTTTTGACCAAAAAGTTGCACTTCTCCCAGTTAAGCACCAGATTCGTCTCCTTGCATCTTGCCAATACCCTATCCAGATTTTGAAGACAAGTGTCAAATGACTTCCCAAACACTGAGAAGTCATCCATGAATTCTTTGACAATCTCTTCCACCATGTCAGAAAAAATAGCCATCATGCACCTCTGAAATATAGCCGGCACATTACAAAGTACAAAAGGCATACGCTTGAAAGCATATGTGCCATAAGGACAAGTAATCATCGTCTTCTCTTGATCCTCTTGGTCCTATTACTATTTGATTGTAGCCAGAATATCAATCTAAGAAGCAAAATTACTCCTGGCTAGCTAAGATGTCCAACATCTGATCAATGAATGGGATGGGATAATGATCTTTCCGAGTGGCTTCATTCAATTTCCTGTAGTCCATGCAAATCCTCCATCTAGTGACTGTACGTGTTGGAATCAACTCATCCTTCTTATTTGTTACCACAATCATCCCCTTTCTTGGGGACAAATTGAACATGACTGACCCACTTGCTATTTGAGATGGGGAACATAATACCTGAGTCTAGCCACTTGATCACCTCTTTTTGCACTACATCCTTCATGGGAGGGTTCGATCTCCTCTGGTGTTCTGCCATGGGCTTGTACCCCTCCTCCATGTAGATCTTGTGCATGACAAATTGATCCCATGAATGTTAGACATCTGCCACCCAATTTCTCTCTTCCACTTTAGCAATACTGCTAGAGTTTCCTTTACTTGTGCTTCATTCAACCAGGCTGCAAGAATTACCAGAAGTGTATCATCTTCTCCCAAGTATGCATACTTCAGATGACACTACAAGAAAAAGACATATTTAAGACCAATATTTAGGGACTAGATAATATTCCCGTCTCTAAAAATATATATATTGGGAAGATATTTTATTCCCTTCGTTAATTATGTATTCTATTGTGAAGGTACTAAATGTGGTCCCTGAAGAACTTCGTAGCTGGTCCCTAATTAAAATTGAGGTTCTGGAGCGGGAACTGAATTTTTTTTGGGAGAGAGTACCGCCAATTTTAGTACTAACATATTAAAAAAATTAAAACTTTTATTTTACTAAAAACATCAGGCACCAAAACTGAGTAAAAATTCTAAAAAGTAAAAAAAAAAATACACTCCAAACACAGTTGATCATCTCAATCATGTGCCCTAAGTCAACTATACCCATCGTAAAGTTTTCATCTTTCTTCTTCCTTGGGTGCTTGCCTCTTTACCCTAATCTCTGTTTCTTCTTCATTCGGTGTGTTGCAGCTCTGCAAATTTCCAGGTATGCCTCTTCTTCCATCGAGTTTCTTTTTTTCTTCTGTTCTCTGAAGTTGTAAGTTCCATTAATTGATTTTACACATATAATAAAAGGAGGATCCAACTTATATTTCATATAGATAAAGTTTCTTATTACAAAAAAACAGACATAAAAACCATGAAACAAACTTCAAACAAACCTTTGTCAAAAGGATTTGCAGATGGTCAGTTCAATGGCTTTGTAGTCTTATTAATAACACAAAGGTTTTAAAACACAGAGTAGTACAGAACATGGATTTTGGTGTCTTAACAGTTGCAAGGGTCATATGTACAGTTTGATCCACACTTGCAGCAATATTATCCTCCTCCTGTTGCTTTCTCAGCAGATCCCTGCAACCCTTTTTGTTTCCTGGATTTTGATTAATGAGTGTTCAAATAACCTAATTTCTAAGCTCATTGCAGCTCCGCCCTCAAATTTTGTGGTAGATTTCACAATTCTTATTTTACATAGTCCAACAGATGTTTTTTCTAAGATAGGAAATGGTTATATTTACCATTCAAAAAAATAGAAGAAGATAAGAGAGAGTTATATTTACCATTCGAAAAAAAAATATAGGAGATTGCACCATGGGGTTGGGTCTACAAAGATCAAACTTTATACAAGCACTACTTCATGCTCTACTGATGTAGGTAGATTCTAGTGAATTGGCTCAAGCCTCTTATGTATTTTTCACAATTTGGTTGTTGTAAATACAAATGTATTGAACCTTTGAAAGATCTAGGCATCATTTATCAAGTGCTATCTCTAGTATTATCCTTCAGTCTCAATCTGTGTTATTGAGTAAAAGACTATTCCATTATAATGGCTCTCTGAAATAGCACCTTTATGTACTCCAGAAGCTTCTTAGTAACAGCAACCTCGTATATAAAAAACTTATCTTTCATATAATGGATATAGATTTCATGTAGAATATTATGATAAAAAGTTAAGGACTTAAAATTGTGGTGTTGTTGTAGTGGGTGAGAATGATAAAGATAGTGAGAACCTTGATTACTATGGAGTTTTAACAGAGGTTATTGAGTCGCAATTTGTCGAGGATAGAAGAGTGATTTTATTTCGACGTAATTGGTTTGATGTATATGATAAAATCAAAGGAGTCAAAAAAGATGAGTATGACTTCATGAGTGTTAATTCGAGTAGACTTTTAAAACAAATGAGCCTTTTATTTTAGCAGACCAAGCATCTCAAGTGTTTTATGCTAATGATAATTCCAATAAAGGTTGGCATGTAGTGAGGAAGACTCAACCTCGTGATTCCTATGAGATTGTGGAACAAATGAATTATGATATTGTAGAGTTAGAAAGTCCTTCACAAAAGAAATGAAAAAGAACTGATGAGGTGAATTGTTTTTTATGAACTAATACATTCATTGTTACACATTCTGATGGCATGGTTTCTTTTGTTACTACATTGTCACATATTTTTCTTATTTTTTTTTTAAAACTTTTGGCTCTTTTTGTAGGTTCAAGATGAAACCATTGAAGACTAATAATGAGATTGGATCAACTATGAAGAGTACAATCAAATATACATTTGTCGTGCCTGGTGCTATAGGAAGAGGACGAGGGCTTAAATCTTTGGGTGAGAAAGGGATTATGCCAACTAAGAGTTTATTTTCTCAATCAAGTGATCTAGTTAAGCAATACATCAAAGAAATTGAAACAAGTAAGATATTTTTAAATATACTTTTTTGAATTTGTATTAATAGCTAATTTTGTATTTTTTTTACTTCAGAACTATCATCCTATTTTTTTACTTGTTTGAACTTTGATCTAAGAAAGTATGAATCCTCTATCATTTTAGCAATAAATATGCATGGCATTTGCAATAATTGTAGACCATATTGGTAGTTTGGAAAGTAAACACCTGAAAGGAGGGATCCCTTTGCTTGTTTTTGATTTACCCTCAACTACAGTATGTATCTTCCCCTTGTGCAACTGCCAAGTGCTATCTTAGAGAGCACCAAGAAAAGGAGTTGGCTGCACTTGAAAGTATTCGTGCTAGGGAATAACTTATTTCATAGTAGTTCAGTATGTGCAAGGCTCCAATTTAGTTGCTAGTTTTAGATGCTTGTAATAGATTGTGGTGTACAATTTTTATGTGCCATAATTTGTTTTTTGTATTAGAATTTCACTGCATATTCGAGGAAGTTCACTGCATGATCTCGGAGTTCCTTTAGAGTATGGACTTCATGTTAGAAGTTTGCTTTCTTGTGTGTCTTTTGGGTGATAAAAATATACATTTGGAGCTATAAATAGGGTTCAACATGTATAGTCAATGCTCCTAATCGCAAACTGAAAGTTCACTGCATAGCCTTACGCATACTGAACTACTATGAGATTCTTAGAACGAATATTTTCCAAGTGTGTCCAACACCTTTTCTTGTTGCTCTCTAAGATAGCCCTTGGCAGTTGTATTAACAATCCCGGCTGACAAATTTAAGAGCATGAACATGAGCCATACAACAGTGTTCCATACTGAATCAAGTGAAATAATTATAACGTGACTCGTGTATTCTTGCAAACAGTTTTAAACTACTCTAGTTGGCCACTTTTCTGTTACTTGTAGTACTCCTAAACGTAGTCAGCAAATATCCATGCATAAGTTGAGGTATACACAGAATAAGGAGAAAAAATGTATACAGGGGTTGACACCGTGTATAATTTATAATTTATATGGCTGGGCGGATCATCTTTTCTTTGATCCCCGTGTTCTTGCATCTCTGTGTCCTTTTGCCCATTACATATGTATACAGGGGTTGGCACTAAATTTTGGTACAAATGCTTTTATCAGGCATGAATTAATTGTTGTGTCTGTCATTGTACCATAAACTGAATCATTCTAATTTAAGTTGTAGTCTCATTCATAGAATGATGGAACTTTTGTTAAAGATGATATTTATTGGTGGTGGAGCTTTGGGTATAGGTTATGGATGATCTTATCACACTTTGATGATTGTTGTTTTAGATGTTCAGTTATATTAGTTTGTTGTGATGGCTGGTCCTCTCACTCATTGCAGTTTTGTTTAGGTAGAAGCTATATGTGCTTGCCATTTTTTAGTGTCTAGGCATTTTAACTATGTCATGCATCGCCAATTGTTAGAATTATCATTTGACCTTGTTTTTATAATTTGTTTTATGCAGGTTCTACAGGGAAGAGTCGAGGACAAGGACTTGAAGACTCTATCATGTCTGCTAGTCAAAGAATGGGAATTGTACATAAGTATTCCATGGTTCATGATAAAGAGTACCTGCAAATTAATACTCCATCTCCTACATCTACTAATCAAGTTAAGCAATACACGCAAGAAGATGAAACAAGTCAGCGTTTTTCAAATATGTTGTGTTTTTTTTAAATCTGTTTGGTTTTTAAGTTTTTTTAAGAACTTTTATGATATGTTTTCTTTGCTCTAGGTGCTACATGAAAGGGACTAAAGAAAAGACCAAGATCTTTGAGCTCCTCTTTAGGAATTTCTGGAAAAAAGTGGAATCTTTCAACAAGAGTGCTCTTTATGCTAACCAACATATGCAAACTCCTTCTAAAAGCACAAGATTTAATTCTACCATGTCTTCTAGTCAAGAAGTGCGAACAATGGATAAAGATCCCTTGGTTCTTGAGAAAGAGGATATGCAAGCCAATATTTCATTGCCTCTATCTATTGATCAAGTCATGCAACACTCTCAAACAGCTGAAAAAGGTATGATGTGTTGAATACATATGTTTTTAATTTGTTGAACTAAATTAGATTGCTATAGTTTTTACCAAATTAGACAACTGTAAGTTCATCTAATCCTATAAAGGTAAAACGAGTTCGAGAGAGAAACAAGTGCAAAGAAGTTGCATAACTTGAAATCAGACAATACTTGAAATTAACCTTTTACAATAATTGAACGGTTGGAAAAAATAACAATCTGTTTTTGAGGCATTTGGGAAAAAAGGTGGAACATCTTCAAAGGCTGGATTATTATCCACGCTACATTTTACTCAAGAGGAAAACAAATCCTTGAATGATCGCTTGTCTACCTTGGAAGAAGAGATGAAAGAAATAAGGAAAATGAAAGAATTCTTCACTACTCAACAATCACAAGTCACGCCTACAACATTGCCTGTTTCAACTAACTGATCATTGTTTTTTCTTCTACCAAGTTAGTAACAATATACCCTCGTTTTAATTTATTTTGTTGATTTGCGTATAGTTACTTTTTACGTACACTAGTTCTAGCAGTTGCTTGACCCCTTGCTTTCACATGCCCTTTCTTGATCTTTTTTTTTAATTATTATTCTGATGCTCTTTTGAAAAAAAAGCCAAGTGTTTGCTCGACCACATAGTTCTTATTTGCTTTTAATTTGCATTACGTTATCTTACTGCTTTGATATTGTAAAGCAACCTGATTAATTAAGGACTGTAGACTACTTGACCGATAGAATCATCACCTCGTTACAACTATTATGCATTGTGTTATCTTTCATTACATGTTATGAACATAACATATTTCCTATTATTCAGCCAGCTTGCAATAGTATAGCCACTTGATCTCGTCTTCAAGATAAGTACAAGAACTTGTGTGCCTCCACAATCTCTAGATATAATTTTCACCTTCCATCAATCTTTGTCCCCCTTTCCCTGCAGATTTACTAAAACACTTCTACTCAAATTCAACAGAAGCTCAACCAAATCATAGATAAAGAACGTTATAGGTGTAGCTGATAGGGTCGATGGATGGGCTGATCTTTGTATTAATGTGGGGGAATATTCCCATGAATTAATGTCTAACTGTATATCTGTGATACAAGAGGAACCTAAGGATTCTATAGACCTTAGGAGACAGTGGATTTAAGTTGGTTAGGCATGGATCTGCTATATTTAAATCCCCTGCACAACATGGTTTTCATTTTCCATATCAACTGGAAGGCAGCACTGCTGGTGATTCGCCTAGCTTGGCCCAAGTATTTAAAATTTCAGTAGCTCCAGGAGATGTCCTAATTTCTGGTATTGATGGGCTTTTTGATAATTTGTATGATGCGGATATCACAGGAGTTGTGGTTTATTTTGTGGAAGCTGGCTTTGCAAACTGAGACTACATCATCTGTAGACATATTTGCAAGATCGTTTGTAAAGATCATGAGAGCCTCCTACACATGAATTTTACTTTCTTGGCTTGAAATAACTTAGACGTTAACTGAAGCAAACTCTCTAAGCATATTAGGAGACATTAACTGAAGCTTAGACTCTTTAGAAGAGAATTTTTCTAAATTAAATAGAGAAAATATTTTGCTGTGAGTTCTAGTTAATACTTCAGATATATATTAATGTAAATGATAAAGGTGAGAGAAGGAGACGAGGCGAGGGAATGATACATCACATTTTTAGGGTTAGAGCTTTAACTAATTCTATCATAAAATTTACATATATTGTTATACCATTAGTAATTTATCGTGTTTTCAAAATTTGTCTGATAGATTCTGAAGATTCAAGTTACAAGTCAAGATGAAAGTTTAGAAGATGCAGAAGCTCACTATTATATTTTTCTATAAATTCGAATGTTTTGCAAAACTTGATATCATACTCTAGCTTGAGATGTTAGCTAAGTTTTTTTGTTAAGCAAATTAAATATGGAAATTAACATCATGGGATGTTAACCAATTTATTATAATTAATCATCTTTTTTCTATCGAATTTTCATTAGAAATTTTATATTTATTGATGAAATTTATCTTATTGTGATATCAAGCTCAAGGACCATTGGTGCTCAATTAGAGACCAGGGATGTTGTTCATCTTTAAAGGTTGATCTAGGACAAGGGATGTCTCTCGTCTCTAAAGGTTAATCTAGGACTAGAATGTTTCTCGTCTCTAAAGGTTAAATTAGGATTAGAAATATTGCTCGTCTCTTAAGGATAATCTAGGACTAGGTAGTTGTTCATCTCTAAAAGATAATCTAGGACTAGGTAGTTGCTTGTCTCTAAAAGTAAATCTAAGACCAGGTAGTCGCTCGTCTCTAATTAATGATCTAGGACCAGCTAGTTGTTGGTCACAAAAGAGGTTTAACGACCAGATAATAAAACTTGTCAATGATTTAAATTGACTATTTGGGAAAAGATATGCCATCCTAAAAGTGTTTTTGCGACTATATTTATGCCCGTCTCTAAAGACTTTTAAGGACCATCATTTTGATCTGGTCGCTAAAGTCCTTTAGCATTGGAGCCTATTAGGATGGGGCACGACCAACCTTTTCTGGTCGTAATTGATCAATTGGGACGAGATTTGGACTTTTAGGGACCAGATTTCTCTTCCTTAGAGGCTATTCTTCTTGTAGTGTGAGATGGGAGTGGTTTCATCTCTAGCTTCGCGGCCTCTACAATAGATGGCTTGGGAGGGGGTCCCAAAGGTCTAGTAAGAGGCTCGAACTCAGTAGTACGAGACAACACCCACATTGCTTCCAAGCATTGAACCATTTCTTATGCCGCTCTATATCCATAAAAATATGTCCCTGTGAGGGCTCTCTCCAATGGATCTTTGGATGTTATGAGCGGTATCCCTGATTCTATATCTACCACAGTAATAGCCGATAAGTCCTCATATAATACAGGCAACTTCATTGCCTTGTAAACATTGAACACGTCTACCTTGTCATGTGCTCTCATGGTGAGTCTCCTTGCTGTAACATCTATCATTGCTCTGCCTGTAGCCAATAATGGATGTCCCTAAATAAATGGAACTTTCGGGTCTGGTTTAAAATCCAAAATCACAAAATCCACAGGAAAGATCAATGATCCAATCTACACCAATACATCTTCAATTATGCCCTTAGGTCTAGCCAATGATTTGTCTGCCAACTGCAGAACAATTGTAGTGAGGCGAGGACTACCCAATCCCATCTTTTTGAAGACTAAAGATGGAATTAGGTTGATACTTTCCCTAAGATCGCATGGTGCCCGTGCTATAACTTTCTGGCCAATAGTGATCTCAATAGTGAAACTTCCCGGATCCTTTAGTTTGGTCGGCAACCTGTTCTGCATCTGAGATGTGCATACCTTTGTGAGAGCTACTATGGCATATTCAGTCAACCTATTCTAGTTTGCCACAATGTCTTTGATATACTTTGCATACTTCAGGACTTCCTAAAGAACATCTATGAGGGGGAGATTAAGGTGTACCTGCCTCAAAAGGTCAAGAAATTTCTTGAAACCAACCTCTTCCTTTTGTTTGATCAACTTTTGTGGGAACGGTGGACGAGACTTCACAATAATTCCATCTTCTTTCACCTCTGTCTATACATTAGCTTTAGCCTTTCCGGTTGCAACTTCAACCACCTTGGGATTCGCTTTCTTCGGCGCCAGCTCTTCCAGTTCTAGCCCACTTTGGGTGGTGAGTGCATTCACCTGCTTTGGATTTGGGTCAGTATCACCTGGAAGACACCCCTTAGGTATTATATTTTGTGCTCTTGCTAGCTGACCCACTTTCTTTTCCTATTTTTGGATGGCAGTTTTTTGATCTTTTATCTCCACTTCGTACTTAGTTTGGCTTTCCATGATCGACTTCAGCATGTCCTCTATGTTGCTTGGCACGGCCGCATGCTTATTGTTTCCAGCAAACTTTTGATTCTTACCTTGGTTCCTAAATTGATTCTGTCCTTGTTGGGTTCCATATGACAAATTGTTTCTCAAGTTTGCATTGTATGCATTGCAAAAATTCTGATTTCCGTCTTTTTGAGCATACCCCACAAAATTCACCAAATCTTGATTTGCTGCCCAATCTTCCGATAGATTGTTCTCCCCCATAAGTGTCACAAAACTGAAGATTTGTAGGATGTACTGCATTCATTTGTGCCTGACTATTCCCAAGAGCTAACTTGTTGAGGACCGTAGCTATATTGCTCATCTGATTAGCCATAGATTCCACCTTGGTAAATAAAGTCGTGTTGGAATCTACCTCAAGAAAACCAACAACCTTCTTAGGCGTGGATCTACTGGTGTCTGTTTTCCATTCTGGATTATTCTGCGCCATTCTTTGTAAAAGAGTGTACAAATGATCATACGTCTTCTCTAGTGCTTGCCCATCCGCTGCACAGTCTAGCTAAATCTTTGAATAAGGATCAAGACCTTCAATTAATGTGTTAACCAACACCTCATTCTTCTGCCAATGATGAGTACATTTCATAAGGAGGGACTTAAATCTCTCCCAATCTGTGTAGAGATTCTCACCATCTTTTTGCCTGAAACTCAAAATATCACTCCTCAGCTTGGCTGTCTTCCCAGATGTAAAGAAACTCATCAAGAATTTTTGGGCCAAATCATTCCACGAAGTGATGGAGTTTGGTGGCTCAGCTTTCAACCATCTCCTTGCTTCCCCAAGTAGAGAAAATGGAAACAGTATCAATCTAACATAGTCCTCTGCAACTCCAGTTGGTATGAATGTATCACTGATTTCCAGAAAATTCTTGATATGTTGTTGCGGGTCTTCATGTGGCAAGCCCGTGAACTGACCATTGGTGTTCAAGAGTTACACCATATTCTGCTTAAGTTCAAAATGCCCACTTGGCGTGTGTTTTTGTATGTTGTTGGTGACATTAGTCATGAGTGGGATTGCCACATCGCGTACTGGCCTTGGTGCTTCCATTTCTAGAGGAACAACTTCTGGTTGATCAACTATATGGATTGGATTCTCAACCACCTCCTGAAAATTGATAGGATAAAGTGTTGTTTCCCTTCTCCGTTGATGAAATAGTCATTGAGGTTCAGGGTGTGGTTCCACTAAGTCTGTCGTCCTTGCCAGTGTGTTGACACTTCAAAGTCTATACCTGCAGATTTTTCAAAAGCAAAGATCAAGTTGTCAATACTTGAATAATAAAGTCGTATAAGAAAATTTAGAAATTTGCTAATTTCTTAGTCCCCGGCAATGGAACCAAAAAATTGGTAGGTGACTTTTCACTCACACGCAAGTGTATGCGATGGTCCAAGTAATATATACTTGTTAGTCCGGATATCATACCCAAGAGACTTATGATTTAGCAAACCTTCTAAATTATTCGTATACCGCTAAAATAACCAAGTATGAAACTAACAAGAATATGAGTTTTGTAGTACTGAATGATATAAAACAAAATGACAGAATTAAATGCAAGTAAGTAATGGTTTTGGTTCAAAGTTTAGAGAAAATTCCAGGTTTACATCTTTGTTACTCAATCATAAGTAGTAATCAGTTGAATCGACTTGTTCGTTCACCTAGTTGTTGATTTTGGGGTTGATTTTAGAACTATGGTCTTTCGAGCCTCTAGTTGCCTATCCAAAATAGCATCACAACTACATCGTTGAGCGGGGATGTGACATCTTATTTTGAAAGAATTTATATATCTTCCCATATAAATCAATAAAGGCATTTTAGGTATATTCCTATTCTAGTCGCTAACCTACCCTTTACGTTACAAAAAAGACGCCTTTCCCCTTATATTCCTCAGTCTATCTTGTTGATTCTTCTCCCGAGTTCACAACAAAATTATATATTTATCTTAATGGTGGCCAAGCATCAAAATACTAAATACAGGAATATAACAACTACTAATAGTGGCAAAGCCACTCATGCTAATCAAAAACACAAAAAATAATGTTTTCATCCAAAGTTATGGGTAATAAAAGGAAGAAGAAAAGAAACCTAATGATGAATTCTAATCTTTGCCTTGTTCTCTCAAAATATGATGGAACCCCTACAAAATACATCTACGGTTCTATTTATAGGGCTTGGAAAATAACCCATTTTTCCTTCTTGGAGTCGAAATAGGAGAAAGCTAGAAAATTTTGTCGGGACAAAGCCTGGCGCGACGCGCCAAGGGTGCGCAAGACCTAGGCTCCAGTGGTTCTGCTGCCGGCGTAGTGCGCCACCAGTGTGCCAATATGACTCTTCTGAGTGTAGGGTCTGGGGCGCCGCGCCAGGTATGCTCTATTGCCTATTTTCTCTTCTTTGGTTTCTCCCGAGAATTTTGCTATATCACTTCCACGCTTTATTCTTCCATTTTTGTCTTTCCATGGTTACTTTCCTGTGTCATTTCTCTGCAAGAATCTAATCAAGTGTCTTAGTACACATATAGAAATTCAACTCAAAACACACAATATATAGTAAGTAATTTTCTTAAAACACAAGGTAAACATAGGTAAAATATGATAAACGGGCATATAAGTATGCCCAAGATCAGCAATTCGACTAGAAAGCAACATAAACAAGAGGTTTGTAATCAAATGAGAGGACGACTAGGAGTATGCTTCTGATAGGATTCTAACAAGGGTTAGGGTACTTGCTTAATTATGCAAATTCTCAACAAACGATATGGGTAGCATTGGTTTTAGTCATGTTTGTCAATCTCTCGATCTTCCAAACATATATCTAATGGTCTTTACTCAACCACCATAGTTTTAAATAAACCAACCAATTCAAGCTTGGGGAAGTCATACAATTTCTAGATTAGACTCTTAGATCAGAGTTTCCGTCGATTAAGCTATTTCTAGCCTCAATTTAAGGTTGAAACCTCAATTCCCACTACCGAATCCCTTTTGAATTATTAACCCCTCTTTCAAGAAAGAACGTAATTAAGTAAATTCAACCAATGTTTGCAACCATCAATTTTAGCATTAAAACTTGAGTAAATCAAAAGATCCATGTCAATTTATCAATTATAAAGACAATTAAGAAAGACCCAACCCAACTTCAAATACCCATCATACACATACCCCTAGACAAGAAGATTAGCTATGCATCCTAAGGAAATAATAGATTATACCAATTGGTTAATTCCAATTTCCATTCATAGTTAAGACAATATCCAAATCCAAGCTCAATTTGGTACAAAAATGGTGAATCTCAAGGTAGAAGATGAAGAGAATAAAGTACACTCTCTATGTTCCTCGAGAAACTCTCTATACTGAAAACTATTCAATAATGTGTAAAAACTCTTAGGTACACTACCCATATTAGGTTTTAGAAGCTTCCCAAAATGTCACTTGTAATTTGAAAAAAATGCCCTTCGCGCATAGTGCAATGCAACATGCGACACGACATGCGATTGCACCACATATTATGTGCATCACACGACTCAAGTTCTAAGACCAGTTACTCCAGTCGCTTCAACTATGATGTGTGAAGGGACATGTTGATCGCACATGTTGTTATGCATATCGCATGACGGCCGCACCTACTGGCAGATTCTTCTTCTCTTTTGGACACCTTCACACTTCAACTATTTTTAAGATCTTTGTGTCCAATTCCTTTGTTTTCTACTTATGACCAT
Organism: Jaltomata sinuosa; assembly: GCA_003996215.1. Classification (NCBI taxonomy): domain Eukaryota; kingdom Viridiplantae; phylum Streptophyta; class Magnoliopsida; order Solanales; family Solanaceae; genus Jaltomata; species Jaltomata sinuosa. Next base: position 49,940 of record QJPP01005102.1, read on the forward strand.
GCGTACCAACAATTGCATCAATAAAGAAAGTAAGTACCTCTAAATTTTATCAAAACTTAGCAATAATTAATGAATAAAGGCTCAATAAGTTGGTAGATTACCAACTTATCAAACCCCAAAACTGGAACTATTTCTTGTCCTCAAGCAAGATACTCACAAAGCAAGGAATGAATTATGCTCTAAAACTCAATAGGGTGTACACAAGATTGCTCTATTCTAAAAACTGAGAAGAAAACTCAAACAAAAAGACTCAACTACATTGCTCATCTTAATTTGGACAACCACATTCTTAAGGCAATTGCTCATTTCAAAACATTTAGAAAAAGGACTCCATTTCTCATTCAAATCAAGGGAATTTGTCATTCAAAACAAGATATTCAAGTTTCTCAAGTCATTGGCATGGACCTTCAAGGTTTTCCTCAAGATTTGTCATACAACTTGTCTCATTCATTCCTATCAATTAAAATTGAGACTTCACCATCCCTTTCAAGTGTACGATGCCACTCACTGATAAGTCGGTAATCTACCAACTTATTGAGCCTTTACTCATGAATTATTGCTATGTTTTGATAAGATTTAGAGGTTCTTATGGCCTTTATTGATGTCTATGTATGTACTTATGATCAAAGATGTAAAACAAGTAAATAAACCCAAAAGATCCAAAAAGGAGTGAAGTGTTAAGTTAGCAAACAAGACAAAGATTTTGCAGAGAGATGCGGCTCCTGTGCGACACACATTTGGCTTAGTGCAGACTGCACCTCCCACTGCATGAAGATGTAAGTCTACTGAAGAATCTGTTAAGGGGTGTGGTCACTGTGCGACACGCACAATGCCTTGTGCAAACTGCACCCCCTTCGCATGTAGCTCCCCAAGTCGCATGATTAAGTTATCACTAAAGAAGGTGTGCGACGTGCACATTACGTCGTGCGAACCACACGTCGCATTGCACACCGCCCGAAGGGAATTTTTGTTCAAAATTATATGACGTCTTGGGAATATTTATATAACTAATTTAGGCATAATTGTAAATAGTTCATCTAGCAATGTGTTTTTAAAATATTCTTAGCTTTGTGAATAAGTTTTACCTTCTAAGAAAAAAGGAGGGTTTCATCGAATTCTTTCTTCCCAATTCTTAGAACCACCATTTGTGTACAAATTGAGCTTTGATATTGAGACATTTAGCTTGAATGGAAGGGAAATTGAACTACCCATTTGGTATACCTCTTTCCTTAAGCATGAGTAGCTAAATCTCTTATCTAGTGATGTGTTAATGATTGGTACGTGCTAAATGGGTGTGGGTGTTGCTAATTCTTATTTATAGTTTCTTTATTGACATGGATCTAGTGATTTCACCATATTTTAACTCTAAAATTTGTGGTTGCAAATATTGATTTTTCTTACTTGGTTATTTGTTGCTTGAAAGAGGATTTCATAACTTCGGATGTGAAATTGCTAGTGAGAACTTGGGCTTCCTATGGTTCGACATGTGTGAACTCACACTTCCTTGAGAGAGTGAGAGTCTTCTTTGTTATCTTATAATCCCATTTTTTTGTGAATTACATGATTGTTAGTGGGATTCTCTCTTATGATGAGTGGCATCATGCACTCGAATTGAAACAAAAGTCTCTATATCAATTGAGAGGAATGAATGAGACAAGTTGTGTAGCGAATCTCGAGGCAAACCTTGATGGTCCATGACAATGACTTGAGAAGCTTAATATCTTTTTTTGAATGACAAAATTCCCTTTATTTTTAAATGAGAAATGAAACCCTTTTGAAAAAGTTTTGAAATGATCAATTGACTTTATAATGTGGTGGTTCAAATTGAGATGAGCATAATAGTTTAGTCTTTTGTTTGAGTCTTTTTGTTTATTATTTTCTTAGTTTTTTAGAATAGAGTAGTCTTTTGTGCCTTGATTGAGTTTTGGAGCATAATTTATTCCTTACCTTGCGAGTATCTTGCTTGAGGACAAGCAATAGTTTAAGTTTAGGGGTTTGATTAGTCGGTAATCTACCGACTCATTTAGCCTTTATTCATGAATTATTGCTATGTTTTGATAAGATTTAGAGGTTCTTAAGGACTTTATTAACATGAATACAAGTACTTTTGTACGAAGATTGAAAACAAGGAATTGGACCCAAAAGATATGAAAAGGAGTTGAAGTGTGAAGGATTGAACAAGATGGAGATTCTGCTGAGTGGTGCGAACCTCGTGCGATATACATAACACGAGGTGTGGTCCTCACCTCCCACTGCATAAGGCTCTTGTATTGGCTGAAGAATCAGTTAAGGGGTGCGATCGCAGTGTGATGCGCACACTGCCTGGTGTGAACTGCACCTTACTTCGCATGAAGCTCCTATGTCAGCTCAAGTCACTGGATCACTGATGAGTGTTGTGTGATGCGCACTTCACGACATGTGAATCGCACGTCGCGTCGCACAGCCCCCAAAGGGAATTTTTTCCAAATTTGTATGATATCTTGGGAATGTTTCCAAACCCAATTCAGGAACTATTTTAGATAGTTTTGAATAGTTTTTGAATAGTTTTCACCTTTGAAGCAAGTTTTTCTCCCAAGGCAAGAAAGAGGGTTTCAGTCCATTATCTCAATCTTCAACCTTGGGCTTGTAAATTTGAGCTTGGATATTGGATTCTTGCTATAAATAATGAAAAAGGAATTTTAATTTCCCTCTGGGTATACTTTCTTATTCTTTTAGCATGAGTGGCTAAGTATTCTTGCCTAGGGATGTGTAGATGATGGGTAGTTGATAAAAGGGAATGGGTGTTGCTTATTTTTGTCTAATGATTTCACCATGTTTAAACTCTAAAATTGATGGTTGCAAACATTGATTTACCTTACTTGGTTGTATTCTTGCTTGAGAAAAAAGTTTATGATTTTGGATGTTAAATTGCTAGTGGGTACTTGGTATCCCACCTAAATTGACGCTAGAAATAGCTCAAACTACCGGAAACACCCACTTAAGGGTCTATGCTAGAAAACGTGTGATCTCCCCAAGCGTATGTTGGTTAGTTATGAGCCTAAACAATGGTGTTTGAATAAAAACCATTGGATATATGTTTATTTGATTGAGAGATTAATAAGCATGCCTAAAACCACTGCTACCTATATCATTTAGTAGGAATTTATGCAATTAAGCGAGTAGCTTAACCTATATTTAAGACCCATCAGAACCAAATCCCTAGTCGTCCTCTCTCTATTGTTTACAGCTTGAACTTTTTACTTATTGCTTTGTTTGGAATTCAAATTATGACAGATTCCCAATTCCCGCCGCCCTCTTTTTACATTATTTGTTGTTGAGTAATATGCTCTAGTTATGAAGTCTATTTTACAATCACTTAAGCTACAATCTAATTTCCTATGGTATCGACCATGACATTCGTCGAGTACTATAAATGTTTTTTGCTCTAACGATCGTCGATACCTCCTTCTAGAAGAGTACATTTGAGAGTTATCAGTCCACACAATTTTAAAAACTTACCTTGGTGCACCGCAACATGCTATTCGCACAAGCCAAAAAGTGGCTTGCACATCGCTTCGCACCACCCAATTTCTCACCAAGAATTTGTTCATCTTTCTGACTTGGGAGGCGATGGAGGTGAGACGTTCAAAATATGAGGTGCGGTTTGCATAGCTCATGGCACGTTGCCTCTAATTTCTAATTTTCTTCCCACCCTTTTTGTTTGGGGTGCATTGCCCTATGAAACGCGCACAACTTCTTGTGCGAACCACACGACCTTCCGCACGTGCCTTTTTGTCTTGTTTTTCCACTTAGTCATTTTTCCTCTCTATGCATTCCTAAAACACACAAAAACAACAAAAGGTAATAAAAACAAAATGTAAAAACACTTGGGTTGCCTCCCAAGAAGCACTTGATTTTACGTTGTGGCTTGACGATAGTACCTCAATCCTCAGCCACTATCCGTAAGCATGCCAATCCGATTTGCATGACCCCATCCCAAGAAAGGGAAATGCTCCTTCAACATCATTACCATATTATCTTGTTTCCAAGGTGGAAACATTATAGGCTCAGGTACCTTCTTTAACTCAAACTCATCATGGTCATCCATACACTTTCCCTCAACATTGATCACAGACACTACTCGAAACTCATCCGATGGCGTTATGTGTTTGCATACATTAAAATTAATTTCCTCACTCCCAACATGAAACTTGAGCTCCCCGAGCTCCACATTAACCAAGTCTATCCTGATTTCCAATAATGGTTGCCCCGATATGATGGGCACCACAAGATCTACATCACAATCAAAGACTACAAAATCGGTGGGTAGGATGAACTTGCGAACCTTGACCAATACATCAAATAAAATCCTTATATTTTATTTGATGGACCTGTCGGCCATGAGTAATCTCATAGATGTAGGATTGGGAGTACCTAAGCCTAAATTCTTTAAAATAACTAGAGGCATCATGTTGATACTTGCCCGTAAATCACACAAAGCCTTCCAGAAGACAATCACCCTGATAGTGCATGGAAAGGTAAAGGCACCCGGATCTTCCCATTTTGGAGCGATGTTACTTGTCATCTTAGCACTACAGTTGTGTGATACTCCATGGTGCCCAAATAAACTAATCACTTCTTCTTGAGAAGCTCTTTCATGAACTTCATGTACCCGGGAATTTGCATTAATGCATCAACCAAAGAGATGTTAATGGACAGTTTGCTAAACATGTCCACGAATTTCTTAAATTTGTTTTCTTACTTCTTCTTGGTCAATCTTTAAGGATAAGGAAGGGGCCCTTCTAGCATAGGTTGTGGCACATTTGGTACACTAGGATCCTTCTCCTCAATATCGATAGAAACTTGGTAATGAGAATCAGCCTCATCCTACTCTTCACACATATAATCATCATTAAAGCTTATATTGGGTGCACTAAGCTTCACCCAAACAACATGATTTTCATCCACTTCACTCTCAAGAACAATCTCCTCTTGTAATTTATCATTTGGATCCACAACAACCTCATTAGATGGCTTCTTCACCCCACTACTCATTCATCCACTCCTAGTGACAATTTCTATAATATCGCCATCGTTCTTCGATTTTGTCGCAGTGTCACTTGGAAGTGTTCCATTAATCAAAGGATTTATTCGTGAGGATAGGTAATTCATTTGTGCCTCAAGATGCTTGATAGAAGCAAAGTATGAGCTTACCATTTGGTGAAGAGTCGACACTTCACTCTTTAGCTTGTTCACCCCACTATCAATTGACTCCACCTTTTTCAAGACTAAAGACAATATATCTTCGATTTTGAAATATCTGAGGTTGCTCACCGTGGGCTGATATGATTGAGCATCGACCTTAGAAGAAGGCATATAAGGATTTGAACTTCTGTGATTATATCAATCACCTTCCTTCTCACAATCTTTTCAATGGCCTTCACGTTTTTTATCTTTGATCCAACCTTGATTATCGTCAAAGCAAAACAAATAAAAATCCCAACGAGTGTCGGAGTCGATCCCACGGAGAGTTTATATAATGATTTGACAAAAGATAGTTGATTAATATTCACCAAGAGAGTAAATGCTCCAATAAACTAAAAGTAAAAATTAGGGGGAAACCAGAAAAGGGGAAGTAGCAATATCGCAATTTGACTAGAAAGCAACGTAAACAAAAGGTTTGTAATCAAATGAGAGGACAACTAGGGGTATGCTTTTGATGGGATTCAAACGGGGGTTAGGGTACTTACTTAATTATGCAAATTCTCAACAAATGATATGGGTAGAATTGGTTTTAGTCTTGTGTATCAATATCTTGATCTTCCATATTCAATGGTCTCTACTCAAGCACCATGGTTTTAACACAAACCAACCAATTCAAGCTTGGGGAAGTCATACTATTTCTAGCTTAGACTCTTAAATGAGAGTTTCCATCGATAAAGTTATTTCTAGCATCAATATAAGGTGGAAACCTCAAATTCCAACTATTGAGTTCCTTCCGAAATATGAACACCTCTTTCAAGCAAGAACACAATTAAGTAAATTCAACCAATGTTTTCAACCATAAATTTTAGCATTAAAACATGAGAAATTCAGTATACCCATGTCAGTTTATCAATTATAAACACAATTAAGCAAGACCTATACCCATCATACACATACCCCTAGACAAGTAGATTAGCTACTCATTCTAAGGAAATAAGAGATTATACCAATTGGGTAATTCAATTTTTCATTCACAGTTAAGCCAATATCCAAATCCAAGCTCAATTTGGTACAAAAATGTTGAATTCTCAAGGTATAAGATGAACAAAATAAAGTACTCTCTCTCTCTTCCTTGTGAAACTCTCTATGCTGAATACTATTCAATAATGTGTAAAAGCTCTCAAGTACACTACCCAAATTGGGTTTTAGAAGCTTCCAAAAATATCACTTGAAAGTTGACAAAAATGCCCTTCGGGCATGGTATGACACGACGTGCATTACATGTTGTGATTGCACCACACATTGTGTGCGTTGCACGGCTCTAGTTCTTAGACTAGTGACTCTAGTTGCTTCAGCTGTGATGTGCAAAGGGAGGTGCAGACTGCACATGTTGTTATGATCATCCCACGACGGCCGCACATCTCAGAAGATTCTTCTTCTCTTTCAGACACCTTCACACTTCAACTCTTTTTAAGCTCTTTGGGTCCAATTCCTTTGTTTTCTACTTATGACCATGAGAACCTACAATTGCATAAATAAAGGCAATAAGTACCTCTAAATCTAATCAAAACATGGAAATAACTCATGAATAAAGGCTTAATAAGTTGGTAGGTTACCAACTTATCAGAGCCTTGGAGATTAATATTAATGGTGGAATTCGTTTTTGGAAAAGATTGAATGAAATGAAGAAGGTGGAGTGGCTAGCGCCTAGGCGCAGGCGCGCCAATACCACAGTGCCCAGGTTGTAGTTTCATAGGCAAGGCACAAGAAGGCGTAGGCATGCTAGCACAGGCACGGACAGGCACCCATCGTGGTACCATACAAGCAAACAACAACACGTTGTAGCCAATCCTTGACAAATTCCAATGGATGGACCCCCGAGAATGCATTCGAGGTCTCGCAAACATAAATGAGTTAAGTTATTCATCTAAAAATAGCTTTTTGGACTCAACGGAATTGATGAAAATCTCAATGGAGGTTGATTTAAAAAAAAGGTGGCCACATGCCCAAAACCAACCTTGAAGCCATCTTTTCCAAAATGGAACTTCATGGCCCAAAATGAGTCTGGAAGCCTCGGTACCTAAACCAAAGGTCCCTCTAGCTCAATGTCGACATTCTAGAGCTAATAGAATTGGCATAATTTCCATCCGAGGTCGTCTTCTCGGAATTTCGACCAATTTCAAACTTCCAAGTTCAACTAGCCAGAAACACAAAATGTAACACAAATCTAAACTGGAATCTTATAAACCCTATCCAAGGGTAAAACTAGACCAAAATCCATGCTCTAAAGCTAATAGAACTATCCGAATTCAATTCCGAGCGTGTTTACCAAGAATGTTGACCTAAGTCAATGATATCCTAAGTTAAAGCTCTAAAAAAGGGAAACATTTGTCATGACCTAACGAACATCCAAGGCACCAAACCACCTATACTAATAAGCTATAAATGAATTGGGGCCGGTGCAGGCAAGCTCTAACAGTACAAAGAAAGCATAAATACGGGAATAACTAGAAGGATCATTACATCATCCACTCCTAAAAAGGACTTTCAACCTTGAAAGTTTAGAGTAAGGGAATATGTGAAGGCTCGAACTACTGTGGATATTGAGCTTATATCTCTCTCTCGGTCTCCTTGGTAGCCTACTCGACTTGACAGTGCCTCCACTGAACCTTAACTACCAGAATCTCTCTAGACCTCAACCTCATGTTATCTCTTGCTAGAATAGCTATTGGCTCCTCAACAAATGTCAATCTCTAATCCAACTAAACCATATCCCACTACAACACATGTGGCTTATCCATAACATACCGCCTCAACATCGATACAGGGAAAACTGGGTGCATAGCTGAAAACATCAGAGGCAAAGCTAACTGATAGGCAACACTACCAACTCTCTGAAGGATCTCAAATTGCCCGATATACCTGGGGCTAATCTTGCCCAGCCTGCCAAATGTCATCACTCCCTTTATGGGTGATCCATGAAGAAACACCAAGTCAGCAACACTGAACTCTAAGGCACAAAATCTATGATCTGCGTAGCTCTTCTGCCTAATCTGGGCTGCCTGATGTCTATCCTGAATCACCCAGACTCTGTCTAAAGAATCACGAAGCATGTCTATACTCTATAGCCTGGACTCTAAACCATCAAACCAACCCATAGCAATTTGCAATGCCTACTATACAACACCTCAAAAGGTGTTATGTCAATCCTCAAATGGTAACTATTATTATAAGTAAACTCCACCAAAGGCACATACTCATCCCACGAACCTCCAAAGTCAAGAACACAAGCATGTAACATATCCTTTAGGACCTAGATAGTCATTTAGAATTAGCCATCTATATTAGTGTGGAATGCGGTACTAAGCTGAACCTCTGTACCCAACACTCGTTGAATAGTCCTCCAAAACTGAGATGTAAAATAAGTGTCATGGTTTAAAATGATAGAAGATAGGACCCTATGAAAATGAACCACCTCCGAGAGATAAATCTGAGCCAACCTCTCTGCACTGTAGGAAGAATGAACAAGCAAAAAGTGTGAAGACTAGTCAGCCTATCAATAATCACACAAATGGAGTCAAACCTCCAAGAAGTACGTGGTAACATAACTATGATGTCCATAGTAATCCCTTCCCACTTCCACTTCAGAATGGGAAGTCTCTGCATCAATCCACCAGGTCTAATGTGCTTGAACTTAACCTGTTAGCAATTTAAGCACTGAGATACAAACTCCTCTATGTTCCGCTTTATACCACTCCACCAGTAAAGTTGCCTCAAATCTCTATACATCTTAGTTGCACCAGGATAGATGGAATACCTAGTACAATGTGCCTCATGGAGAATCAACTAAATAAAATCCCCAACTCTCAGAAAACAAAGGTGACTACAAAACCTCATAAAACCATAAGAATCCAAAGAAGCCCTGCTAGCCTCAGACCGAACAACCTGATCACAAATGTCATATAATTGCTGATCCTCAAACTTATGACTCTGAATCTGATCAACCAAAGTAGAACGGATCTCAATACTAGTAAGGACTCTATTGGGATTTGAAATGTCAAGCCTAACCAACTGCTAGCTAGGGACTGAATGTCCAAGGACAATGACCACTTCAAAACATAAAGAAAAGCTAGGTTGCCTATTGATAAGTTAATAATCTACCAACTTATTGAGACTTTATTCATGACTTATTGCAATGCTTTGATAATATTTAGAGGTACTTATTGCCTTTATTAATGCAAATGTAGGTACTCATGGTTACAAGTAGAAGACAAGGATATTAACCCAAAAAACCTTAAAAGGAGTTGAAGTATGAAGGTGATCAAAAGCGAATCACACCAACCTTTGCACTTCATAGAAAAAAACACTCAGGCTTCTGTTTTTGTGTGACACACAATGTGTGATGTGCACTTCAGCTGGTGTGGTCCGAACGTGAATCGCACAGGACCAGAATTACCTGTTGTGTTTTTCTCCTCCATTGCATTCCAATTCCTTTTAATTTATTAACTTCTTGTAGTGTTTCTTCTCTTAATTAAGTCAAAAATGCAAGAACATGATCAGTATAAGCATGGTTTCTACCACTAACATCCTTTTGCGGGAATATGGACTCTACTAAGCGTCATCCAAAGAACCATGCTACAACTCAAGCGTCAACATATGAGATTCTGATTACACCTGGGCAAGATGAAGGGCTATCTAAATCACAAATCCAATTTGGCCTCGAGGGGATGGAGGCGCACTATATTATGTTTTGGGAAAAGCAACCATTATTGTAAGATAAAGGGTTTGATGTGGATCCTTCAAAGGTTATTTCCTGAACTTACCCAAATAGTTTCGCATTAGGATCTGGGCTTACTTTTCCAAAACCACTGGTCCGTATTTCCTTGAGTCGGTATGGGAGTTTTATGCCACATATCAAGCTAGGCAAGTCATTCTAAAGCATAAGGGCCCAATAAGCAAGCTACCGTACCTTGATTGAGTTTTAGTGAGGGGCAAGAAACTGAGTATAAACCTAACAGCCATCCATTTTGCTATATGGAATTATAAACTAGTTCTAGTGTCAAGATATTTGGAACGTGTTTCCCTATGATAGATTAAGAGGAGACTTTCTTAAGGAAAAATGCCAATTTTAGTTTAATTTGAGTCCGTATTTTGCTTGTCTCGAAAAGAGCCCACCAAAAAAAAATTTTGGCAAGAGATTTTTAAAAATTGAAGGAAAAAGGGGAAATGATTTTTAGCTAAGCTTTCTTTTGTCATGACTTACACACTCTTTGTTTGGCTTGATCGATTCACAAACGAGTGTGTAAAATAACTCAGAATAGCTTATCAAAAGTCATTTGTCCCAATTAATTTTGAGACTCTCTGTGATAATTCTTGTGTTGTGATGTCATATGTGGTAAGGCAATACCTAGTTCATGTGTGCATGTGTCATCCAGAACATTCCTCAAATATGGTTCGAGGTAAACTCCTAGATGTCACCGACCTTGGAAGATGACCATAGGACCTCTTTGAATAGCCACTTAACCCAAATTGACTTCCCTTTACATTGATCCTAGTGAACCCTTTTGAGTTTGGGGCCTTTCTTTGGCATCTTGTTGATACGGTGACCCTTTTTGGAACCTAAATCTTCACATGTCCTCCCTAATGTCTTGAAAGTGAAACATAGGCTAAAATCCTATGTTTGGGGGGGATTTTAAATTATAACATAGGTAAATGCCTAAGTTTGGGGGTGTATGTACTAAGATGGAGAAGAAAAGGAATTATGCTTTAATGTAAGGTAGCACCTTCTGCTTGAATTGAAAATTGCTCCAATATTCCCAATGAAATGAGCAAAATAAAAGAAAGAAAGAAATTGGTGCCACTAAGTTAAGGTGATAAAAGGATGCCAAATGATCAAGTTTGAATGGAAAGCTTCGGTTATGTGAGGGAGAAATAAGGTGAAGTCATTTTGTTCAAAAATATAAGCGGTGTTTTGAAATGATTACAAGGAGCATTAGGGAGGTTTAGTCACTTGAGACAAATGCAATCCTCACCTTAGCTCTATCCAACATTGTAACACGCAAGTCCTTTAGTAATTTTGAGCTCGGTAATTATACATTAGTGGCGAATTACATTAAGGGAAAGCCTATGGTTTGATATGTCTACACTTGAACTTTTTTGAGAGAGTGAGAGTCTTTTGGTTCTCTTATAATCCCTTTGTCTTTTGAATTGCATGATTGTGAGTGGGATTATCTTGTAGTGAGTGGCATCACACACTTAAAAGGAATGATGAAGTCACTATTTCAATTAAGAGGAATGAATGAGACAAGTTGTATGGCGAATCTCGAGGCAAACCTTGATGGTCCATGCCAATGACTTGAGAAGCTTGATCTTGTTTTGAATGGGAAATTCCCCTATTTTTGAATGATAAATGAAGTCCTTTTGATGATGATTTGAAATGAGCAATTGCCTTGAGAATGAGGTGGTTCAAATTGAGATAAGAATTGTCGTTGAGTTTTTAGTTTGTATCTTTTTGTTGTTATTTTCATAGTTTTTATAGTAGAGTAATCTTGTGTGAAACCCATGTGTCTTAGAGCATAATTACTTACATTGTGAGTATATTGCTTCAAGACAAGCAATAGTTCATGTTTGGGGGTTTGATAAGTTGGTAATCTACCAATTTATTGAGACTTTATTCGTGAATTATTGCTATGCTTTGATAAGATTTATAGGTACTTATTTCCTTTATTGATGCAAATGCAGGTACTAATGGTCAAAATTAGAAATCAAGGATATGAACCCAAAAGATATCAAAAGGAGTTGAAGTGTGAAGTTGATCAAAAGTGAAGAAGAATATGCCGAGAGGTGCATTCACCGTGCAATACGCACAATGGCTGGTGCGGCCTCCACCTCCCTTCACATGACACCCAAACATCAACTAAAGTCAATGGTCTAATACTGGGAGTCGTGCGACATGCACAATGCATTGTATGACCTCACATCACGCCGTATATCACGTCGCACCATGCCTGAGGGGCATTTTTTTTCCATTTTCATGTGACATTTTGGGAAGCTTCTAAAACCCAATTTGGGTATTGTACTCAGTAGTTTTTGAACCATTTTTACACATTATTCAATAGCTTTTCATTGAGAGAGGTTCCAAAGGAAGATAGAGGTGTACTTTTAATTTATGTTCTTCAACCCTTGTTAATCCACTATTACTGCACAAGTTGAGCTTGGATATTTGATATTAGCATACAATGAATGGAAATTTGAATTACCATATTGGTATAATCTCTTATTTCATTAGCATGAGTGGCTAGTTTCCTTGTCTAGGTGTATGTGTATGATGGTTGTTTAAATTTTGGGTATGGGTCTTGTTTAATTGGGCTTATAATTGCAAAATTGATATGGGTCTATTGAATTCTCCATGTTTTAACTCTAAAATTGATGGTTGCAAACATTGATTGAACTTACTTGGTTGTGTTCTTGCTTGAAAGAGAAGTTTATGATTTCAGATGAGAATTCAATAATGGGTACTTGGGATTATCACCTAGATTGAGGCTAGAAATATCTTAATCGCTAGAAAACACTAATTTAAGAGTCTAATCTAGAAATAGTATGACTTCCCCAAGCTTGTATTTGTTTGTTTTGTGTTGAACCCATAGTTCTTGAATAAAGACCATGGGAAATATATTTTCAAGATCGAGAGATTGACAAACATAACTATAACCAATGCTACCAATATTGTTTATTAAGAATTTACATAATTGAACAAGAACCCTAACCCATGTTTGAATCCCATTGGAAACATACCCCTAGTTGTTCTCTCATTTTATACAAACCCGTTGCTTACTTTACTTTCTTATTTGAAATGCGATTGCGATAATTCCCAATTCCCTATTTTCCCCCATTTTACTTTTTATGTTATTTGAACAATTACTCTATTCTTGATTGATATATGATAATCTCTTGGCGACTCTTCATAACCATTTTCTACAGGACCGACCCCAACTCCCATTGGGAATATAATTTTTGTTTTGCTCTAACGATCGCAATCACCTCTTATGGGAGAGTGTGTTTGAGCGTTATCACCCATACTCACATTCTTCTGGCTCAAGGCATCCTCTACCACGATTTTTCTTGCCGGGATGGTACATAATAGTGAAGTCATTGTCCTTCAGTAACTCAATCTATCTCCGCTATCTAGAGTTCAGCTCTCACTGACTCATAATGTACTGAAGACCATGGTGATCGGTGAAGATCTCACAGTGAACCCCATATAAGTAATGCCTCCAAATCTTGAGCGTGAAGACTACTGCCGCCAAATCCAAGTCATGAGTGGGGTAGTTGCAGTCATGAACCTTCAACTGCCTCGATGCATACGCTGTCACACGGCCCTGCTACATCAACACACAACCAAGACCAACCGCTGAAGTGTCACAACACACTGTGAAGCCCTGGCCCTCAATTAGAAAATTCAACATTGAAGCCAAAGTCAATAAGGCCTTAAGCCTCTGCAAATTGTCCTCGTTCTGACCCCACCACTGCAATAGGACATCCTTCATAGTCAGCCTAGTTAAAGGTGCTTCTATGGAAGAAAACCCCACAATAAACTGCCTGTAATATCCTGCCAACCCAACAAAGTTGTGAACCTCTGAAGGATTAGTGGTCCTCGGCCAATCATGAACGGCTGAAATCTTCCCCAGGTCCACTCTAATCTCATCATTAGACACCACGTGTCATAGGAATGCTACTGACTCAATCCAAACCTCACAATTTGAGGACTTGGCATAAAGTCGATTATCTCGCAAGGTCTGGAGTACAAACCTCAGGTGTTGCTCATGCTCATCTCTGCTCTGCGAGTATATCAGAATGTCATGAATGAAGACTATCACGAACAAATCCAAGTACGATCTGAGCACCTTGTGCATCAAGTCCATGAAAGTTGCAGGGGCATTAGTCAACCCAAAAAACATCACCATGATCTTATAGTGGCCATAATGTGCCCTGAATACTGTGTTATGGATGTCCTTGCCCTAATCCTCAACTGGTGGTAGTATGACCTCAAATCTATCTTAGAAAACATGGCTGAACCTTGGAGCTGATCAAACAAGACATCTATACAAGGAATCGAATACCTATTCTTCACAGTCACCTTATTCAGCTGCTGATAATCAATACACATCCGCTTCAACCCCTTTTTCTTCACAAATAGAACTGAGCACCCCAAAGTGACACACTCGGCCTAATGAAAACCTTAGCTAAAAAGTCTTGGAGATTATCCTTAAGCTCCCTCAACTCAGCTAGAGACTTACGATACGAAGTAATTGAAATGGGCCTGGTACCCGGATCCAACTCAATCGCAAAGTCAATGTCATGCTCAGGTTGAAGGCCTGGCAGGTCGGTCAAAAACAAATCTAGAAAATCTCTAATAATAGGAACTGACTTACGAAAAGAAGTGTCGTCACTATCATCTCATATATATATGCTAGAAAATCCAAACACCCATGCAAAATTAACTTCCTAACTTGAACACAAAAATGATCCCGTACGGTGCGCGGCTAACAGAACCCTGCCACACAACTAAGGATACGCTGGGCACAGGTATGGTAATTGTCATGGAATAACAATCCAAAACTGCTCGGTGAGGGGATAACCATTCCATGCCTAGAATCACATCAAAAAAAGATAGCAAACAAGATCACCTAAGTCTCCAAACCTCCAATAGATAGCAAACAAGATCTAACAACATGATCCACTAATAAAGAATCACCTACTGGGGTAGAAACAAATACAGGAATAGATAATGACTCACTAGCAAACCCCAAACAAGGAACAAATTATGAATAAATATACGAGCATGTAGAACGAGGATCAAACAAAGCTAAAGCTGAGTGGCAGCATACATAAATCATACCTAAGATCACTACATCTGAGACCTCTGCCTTTGGTCTACCTAGGACTATATAAAACTCATGTCAACCTCTACAAGACTGACCACCATCTCTACCACCTATCCTACCACGTTGGGCACCACCTCAACCCTGAACACCACCTCCTCTAACCGGTGGGTGCACTGCTCTGGGAGGCTGAGATAATTGAGCAGCTGGCTGAACTGTACCCTACTGAGGGCATTCCCTTCTATAATGACCAATGACACTGCACTTATAGCAAGGGCCTGACGGCCTACCCCTTTGGGATGAACTAGCTGAATCGATGTGGCACTCTGGCCTGATGTCTAGAAGCTTTACACCTCGAAGATTTTCCACTGTAACACTGCTGAGTGCTTTGACCCTACTCAAATTGAGGCTTACCTAAAGCCTGAAGTGATGCATAAACTAGATAGCTAGACTGACCTTGGTGTTACGGTGGTTGATACCCTTGGACCAACTGGCCTGAACCTCCACCTCCAAAATAGGAACCACTGAAACTATATCTTTTTGGGTATAGTCTACTTGCAGGATCAGTTATTGTTACTCAGGTGATGCGAATACCAGTCTCCAACAACTTCTACTCCTCACTTTCCTATGGTGGCAGTTGTGTCTTATTTTACTTGTATTTTTCCTTAGAGCTCTTGTACCTGTTTAGACTAGTTCCTAGGGAGGGTTTTACTTAAACTTTATAATAGATTTCACTGATCAAAGTTTTTGTACCTATTTTTAAATATTAAAAGAAATTTTTCATGTTTCTTATTTATTTCCGCAGGCCCATTTCAAATAGTGTGATAGTAAGTGCCCACACAGCCCAGTAGTTGGGTCGTGATAATTTTGTATCAGAGCCTAGGTTATCGGTGTACCAGTACAATAGCAAATGTCAAATATAGTCTTGCAAATTAGTGTGTTGACATCCACATCTAATCTTTTGGAATCTATGAGGCATTCTAGGAAAATGTTCCACTTCAAAAACTAAAGAAAAAGAAAATAAACAAAACTTTTGCTCCTTGGGAATGAACTATGGTATTAAAAAAACCTTCCGAGTTTATTGCTAAAGTACTATTATCAAGGAGACAACCAAATTGTGTGCTCATGATTCAATTAAAAACAAGCCTCGGTGTAGGACTTTAGTGCATTTGGAAAGCACAGGTAGTAAAACAATAGAGCGTGTAACACCAACCCGTCAACACAATCATCACAACAAAAAAATAAAAAAATCAAGCCCGACGAGGGCACAATTTAGCTCAAAACAAACTATCATAATCTAAAGGCCAGCAAGGGTAATAAGTATCATAATCATCCAAAATATGCCTGACAAGGTCCAAACCAAATCTAGCAGAACTAAAAAATGTCAACAAGGCCTGGAAAGGGCAATAAAAACAATATTTCAAGCCCAATCACGGGCAACCAACAAAACAAAAGGCAAGTAATGCTACCCCCTCACCATTAAAGAAGCATTGCCCTCAATGCTATTAGCTTAAGGGAAGGAAGGTGAAACTCCCTGGAGGGATATGCCTCATCATCAGTTGCTTCCTTCTTAACTTAGGTCTTTCCACTCGGTCCAGCACCACCCTTTTGGGAGTGCATAGAAAGTGTCGAGTCCTGAAGGACTTACTGGAACACGAGGTCCTCATTATCATGCATACCTACATCCTAAGTGTTGGGCAGCACATAATCATAATTTGCATAAGCTGCCAACAATTTTTCCATGGGTCACGCCTGTGACGAGGTGGAGGTAAGGTAGTCAAATATGCTTTTACTACCGTACCTTTACCTTAGGCTTTGTCAATATCTTCCCAGAGTGTTTTGACATATTTCTCAAAAACATCTACCATTTTTCAAAGATTGGACACGCTCTCCGCAATTCCTTGATGGCCCTATTCACCGCCCTCTAAATTAATCTTGGTAGATCATTCGACAAATCTCTCAATTGCCCCTCGTGGTTGTATGTTTTGTCAACCATATCTTGAATACCAATTTTAGATAATGGCTCTCTAGGTGCATTAGTAGTGGGGGTGTGTGCTTTTGAAGCAGGATCAGAAGGAGAGGAAGCATGTAGATTAGTATCAGAGTCATCATCCTCGACTTCCACCAATGCCTCTACCCTACGCCTTTTGAAACAAGGGGAATCCCGGTCAGTTTCCTTATTAAGATCCAACACACTAATGATGAAGTAGGAGTATCACAGTCAAAGTAAGGGACGACGGCTTGTGCACAAATTTTATTGATTAGCACTATAAAGGGGAATGCATCACCACTCCTATGAGACTTTATTTTAATCACTAAGGCAATGACCTCACCAACGTTGATATGATCCCCTACCATGATTGCGTCTACCAGAATGGCCCCATCATGCGTGACCTTTTGGTCATTCTAAGAAGGCATGAAGCGGGAGCGAACAAAATCAATCCAAAGGTGCGCCTCGAAGTATAAAGATAGGAACAATAATAGGAGCAGCCCATTCGAGAGGTTTGCGCTTGAGAAGTAGCTTAGCCATGAGCTCGGGGGATGGTTTAATGGGAGTGCTCCAATAAATAGCATTAATAGCAGCCAAACTGATCCTAATTTTGTTGTCTTGAATAATGACTGACTCCAATGCGGGGAAGGTTTCACAACCCCCTTTCTAGCCCGTAGCATCTTATGTGGCCTGATATGAGGCAAAGAACTCCTGGACTAACTCCTTGTAGTAGTTCCCAGGTACCTCTTGAAATGTCTTCCACTGACAGTTGGAAAACTGAGTTGGGATGTTAGGTAGGTTATTCCCCACTGCATCCAGGTTAAAGATTTTCTCTGGTTTGAAGGTCCTACCCATATCACGATCATAAATGACCCTCATCCCTTCTACTCCTAACCAAACTCTCTTGTCTTTAGAGACTTTAGTACGGGAAGATGAGGCTTTTTTCCACTTTGACGCAGGATAGGAGGAGGAAGGAGTTGTTGGCCTTCGTGAACTCCTTTCGGCATTACCCCTACTAGAAGAAATGTTCTTCATAAAGATATTATGATCCAAAAACAAAAACAAAACCTAAAAAGAAGTTAACTAAAAAGAATGGAATGCAACAAAGTCGAAAAAAAGTAGTGGACTGTTAGCTTGTGCGAGCCACATGTGAACCACACCAGAGGAAGTGTGCATCATATGTGCTGGATCACGAGCTAACAACACCTTACAGTTGTTTTCCCTTGAGGTGCGAAGCTTGATGCGGACCGCACCAACCAAATTGCGCATCGCACTAAGCTTCGCCCCTCGCAACAGTGATGGGCTTTCTTTTTTAAGCATGGTACAATGCCTTGTATGACCTGCACATCAAGATCTATGCATCACATGCAAAACACACAAAGGCACAATAGAAATTTTTTATTCCTTGTGTTCTTGTTAATTATGCATGTGACCCGTAGAGCAAGATGTGCTTAGGCACTTGGAACCACGCAACAAACCAACAATATTAACAAAGGGGCAAAGGGGTATCAAGACCATAAACATCCGGGTACTCATACTTCCCCAGATTTTTCATTGACAAATCCAATGAGCAAGAAAAGTAGTTAACGACTTCCCTTAAGATGGATATTACCCAGTCTATCATCGGGAACATCAAGCCCTCACTTGCAACAATGGGCACCAATAAGTTTAGCAACACTTAACCTTTCCCCGCACAAGATCATATACCCAAAGATAATCTTCAACGAAGAATCGTGGGCATACAAGTAGCGAAATGTAGACCCAACAATCAATTTTTAGCAAAACCTTATGACAATCAACGATTTTCCCTTAAGAATGACATCACCAGATCTAACATCGGGCCAAATCATGCATCAATCACAAGTGGATTACTCAGACTTCAAATCAAACATAGAGTTCAAGGCTAAAAATCACTACCAACCTACATGCATTAACAAAATTCAAGTTCTACTAAGTTGACACTAAGCAAAAGTCTCAACACAATTCAAATTTGGGGAACTAAAATTTCTGGATCTCACCCAAAATCAACATGGCTATTCTATTAAGAATGCTTCACAATATGATTTTTCAACCTTCACAAATACAAGTATTCAATATTGGAGAACTTACCACAAGTGAATATTAGGCGGAGAGAAGTAACAACTAGAGCTTGTGGGAAGCAACAATAGTGACCCAATCAACTCGACCGGAGAGACGAACGGCAGCGATGGTGGTGGCACGATGGAGATGGTTGGATGAGAGGAGGAGAAGACTTTGGGGGAGTTTTGGGGGATTTAGAGAGAACTTGGGAGAGAAATTGAGAAGTTAGAAGAGAAAATATGGAGAAAGAGAAGAGGGATGCTGATTTTAAAAAGAAAAATAAGTAGAAAGGTTAGCCAGGTCGTCTCTGGGTCAAGTCGGTCAATGGGTTAGGTAAATAAAATTTCAAATTTACCTTTGTTATGCCATGACGTGCAATTTTCACAAGACCTTGTGCAGAGCGCATGTCGTTTGCACATCACCTTTTTTCTCCCCTGGGTTTGCCTTTGCTTCTGGTTTGCCATGCGATGGAGGTGCAACACACACTAGGCTCGTGCGGTCCGCACGGCCCAATGTACATTGCCTCCAATAGTTCCATTTTCTCCCAGGCCTTCTATTTTGGTGTGCGATAAGCCATGCTACACACACAATGGTTCGTGCAGTTCGCACGGTCCTCCGCACAGCCCATTTTCGCTCTGTTTTCACTTGTCCATTTTTTTGCTTGATGCATTCCCTAAAAACACACCAAAAATAACAAAAGATAACCAAAAACAAAGGAAAGAAACATGGGTTTCCTCCCAAGCAGCGCTAGATTTAACGTCGCACCTCGACGAAAGTACCTCAAACTCAATCATTGTCAGATAACATGCTTATACAATTGGTGTGGCCCCATCCTAAGAATGGGAATTTCTCCATCAACAACGTAGGAACATATTCTTGTTGCCCAAGAGGCAATATCTCATATGTGTGCGCCTTGCCCAATTTACTCTCCTCAAGGGTATTATCAATTCTGCCCTCCAAACCTATCACTGATATCACCCTCAAGTCATCTAGAGGACTTGTGGGTTGGCATACATTAAAAGTCACTACTTTATCTCCCACTTCGAATTTGATTTTTCCGAGTTCAACATCAACAAGAGCCTTCCGCATAGCCAACACTGGTCGCCCTAAGATAATAGGCACCTCAATATCTACCTCACAATCAAGAATGACAAAATTTGCCGAAAGGATAAGATTATAAACTTTTACCAATATGTCAAATAGGATCCCTACTAGATGCTTGATATACCTATCAGGCATAAGCAATCTCATAGATGTAGGCTTGGGTGTACCCAGTCCTAGCTTCTTGAAGATCACTAGGGGCATCAAGTTAATGCTTGACCCCAAGTCACATAAGTCTTTGAGGAATACAAACATCTCGATAGTACAAGGTATGGTAAATACACCCGGACCTTCTCTCTTTGTAGCCACATTGCTAGTCTTCATATCGCTACAGCTATCCGAGATCTCAATGGTTCCCATATCAACAACCTTCTTATTTTTAAGAAATTCCTTCATGAATTTGGAGTACCCTAGCATTTGCATCAATGCTTCCACTAAAGGAATATTTATTGAGAGTTTGCTAAACATTTCAACAGAATTGCTAAACTTATGCTCCTCTTTCTTCTTGTTAAACCTTTGTGGATATGGAGGAGGTCCCTTTGAAATTGTGGTCGGAACACTTTTCACAAGGGAGGGATTCACCTCAACATCAATGGTTACCTGGGGCAGAGGGTCAACTTTCTCCATCTCATCATCAATTTTGACATTCGCCGGGGTGTTAGTTACACCAAGCTTCACCCCTATCCCCAGGTCTCCAATAACATTTTCATGTACAATATCTTAATTCTTGCAACTTGGATCCATGATAGTTTCAACAATGGTCTCAATTGGTTTCACAAATGGCTTTACAATGGGTTCTCTTATTGCACTACTTGTTCACCAGGTCCGAGTAACAATAGCCATAATGCGCCCGACGTTTTTATGATTGGTTATGGTGTTACTAGGAAGTTACACCTTTATCCCTGGGATTATTTGAATGGAGAAATGATCCATTTGGGCCTCGAGATGTTTGATTGAGGTCGAACGAGAGTTTATAGTTTTATAAAGTGTTGAGACTTTGATTTTAAGCTAATTCACCCCGGCATTTGTTGTTTCCACTTTTTTAAGTACCAAGGACAACATGTCCTCTACCTTAGAATGCCCAGGTTGCTTGTGGCCAGTTGGTAGAAAGAATATACATTGTTTAGGGGAACATAGGGGCTCTGATGATTGTATCAATCACCATACTTGCCCCGGTCATCTCTTATCCAACCTTGATTCTCTTCCCTTGGGTGATAATACCCGAGACGAGAACCCGCTGACACAAAACACAGTTTACCATCTAAAATTGTCATCAACTCATCATCGCTAGCTTTTATTTCTGGTGTATTCACAATATTCACACCCTTAGCACCCATTATATGCTTTGCCAAGATGACACCGCTCCCGAAGTTGGCATATCTGCTTCCCTTGTATACCAAGCTTGGTTGGTCTTGGTCATCCGCTCTAAGAAAGTCGAGGAAATGGAAATTGCAAGTCCATGAAGGTGAAACCTCTAAGGTTTTTAGCCATTTCCTTATTCATAGAGTTCAACGACCGATAGAAGCTTTATAGCAATAAATTATCCGACAACTCATGGTTCAGACACAAGAGAAGCTTCTTTTTGAACCTTAACCAAACCTTATGTAGAGGCTCATTTGGGAGTTTCCTAAAGGTGGTAATCTTGTATCTTAGCTGCATCATTCAAAATAGAGGAAAGAATCTCGATGTAAATGCCTCAACCAACTTAGCCCAAGATGTTATAGATACGTCTGGTAAATCTTCCAACCACGCCATGGCTTCCCCCGCCAAGGAAAAGGGGAATAGGCATAATAGGATGTATTCTTGGGAGATATTTTGAAATATGAATGGTTGGAAAATCTCAAAAAAAAATTGGATATGTCAGTTGGCATCTTCATGTGCTGCTCCACCAAACATGCCCTTCATTTGTATCAAGTGGAGCATAGTGCTAGTAATGTGAAAGACAGCATTTCCCACTGTGGGGGGTAGGCAGATTGCACCCACACCCCTTGCAACAGAGGCTCAACATCGTTTTCATCCATGAAGTTATCAACGCTCTCGTTATCATCTACCTCGCTTATGGGATAGCCTACGTAATCACAACACAAATAACAAACAAAAGTAAAAGAAACAAGTACTCTCAAAGTGATTTAAAATCTACAATCAAAAATAGCTATCAAATCAAGTCCGTGATAACGACACTATTTTTGATAAATGCTCAAACGTACTCTCCAAGATAGAGGTATCAGTGATTTTCAAGCAAAACACATTTATAAGTACCTTATAGATGTCGGGGTCATACCCACAAAGACTTGTAGATAGAAAAATGATGATTGTATAGATATTACTTCACTAAGAGAGTAAGTGTTTAAATACAAGAAAGTAAAGGATGGGGGAATTGGGAATTCTGTCACAAAAATTCAATTCAAGCAAGACAGTAAAGGAAAATGGGTGTACAAATAAGAGTAGACGACTAGGGATATGCGTCCAATGGGGCTTAAGTGTGGGATAGGGTGATTTTCTATTCACGCAAATTCTCACTCATTGACATAGGTAGCCATGGACATGGTTATGATTGTTCATCTCACGATCAACAACCATATATCTGACAATCTCGATTAAAGAACTATCGGTTTAACAACAAACAACTAAGCTAAAGCTTAGGGAGGTCATACTATTTCTAGCTTAGATCCTTAAATGGGTGATTCCACTGATATGAGCTATTTCTAGCCTCAATCTGAATGGAAGCCCAAGTTCCCACTAGTAATTTCACATCCGAAGCTAGGGAATTCTCTTTCAAGCAATAACATTACAAAGTAAGGAAAATCAATGTTTGCAACCACCAATTTTAGGATTAAAACTTGGTGAAACTACTAGACCCTTATCAAATAAGCAATTATAAGCGAGAATTAGCAACACCCACACCCATTTGTCAAGCACCCATTATCAATACATCCCTAGACAATGAAATAAGCAACTCATACTAAAGGAATGAGATATACCAAGTGGGTAAGTCAAATTCCTCTTCATTCAACTGTAATTTCAATATCTAAGCTCAGTTTTGTGAACAAATGGTGAACTAAGCATTGAAAGAGAGAATTGATTGAAACTCTCTTCTTCTTATTAGATAGGAAACATTTTATCAAAGATTAAATTACTCAAGACTATTCAGAACTGAAAAAATCTCTTTATAATTGTGCCTAAAATGGGTTTAAATACTTTCCTAAAATGTCACCAATTTTTTGGACAAAAACATCCTTTGGGTGGTGTGTGGTGCAATATGCAATTTGCACATTATGATGTGTGCATCACACACCCTCTTTAGTTGAACCAATGACTTCAGCTAACTTAGGAGATTTCGTGCGAAGGAGGTGCGGTTCACACCATGAGTTGTGCGCATCGCACAATCACCGCACTTTGTAATAGATTCTTCAGTCGATGCAAGGCTCCAAGCAATGAGAGGTGTGGAATGCACCGAGGCTTGTGTGTGTCCCACAAGTGCCGAATCTCAAGGAAGAATCTTCATCTTTTTTTATTACTTCACACTTCAATCCTTTTAAGCTCTTTTTGGGTCCGTTTCCTTATTTTTCATCTTTGATCACAAGTACCTGCATAGACATTAATAAAGGTCATAAGAACCTCTAAATCTATTCAAAACATAGCAATAATTCATGGATAATGGCTCAATAAGTTTGTAGATTACTGACTTATAAGATATCAGGGACAATATTTGCATATGACTTTGGGTAAGTCTTGTGCATCATTTATATTGGTGCGACTTATAGATGTCCCTTAAATTGTCAAGCTTCAGGTAATCTTGCACATAATTCAACTTTGGATAGAGGCGGCTTATAGATTTCCCTCGAATTGCCTGCTTTTAAGTAATCTCGCACATCATCCAACTTTTGATAGAGACGGCATACATATAACTTTCAAATTGTCAGCTTTTGTGTAATCCTGCACTTTAATCTGATTTTAGATGTAACACGACTTACATATATCCCTTGAATTGTTAATCTTTGGGTAGTCCTGCACAATATCAACGTGGATATGTCATGGCTTATAGATAACCCTTGAACTATCAATTTTTTGTAGTCTTGCACTTTTATCCAGCTTTTCATATTCTTGCGACTTGTGAATTACCGTTGAACAGCAAACTCTTGGGTGATCTTGCACACTATCTGGTTTCAGATATTGTTGCTCTTATAGATAACTCGTGGTCTATCAAATTCTGGCAATCTTGCACACTATCAAGTTTCAGACATCATTGTGGCTTAAAGACGCTCTTTGGCCTACCAATTTTTAGGAGATCTAGCCCATTGCCCGATATTGGATGACGTCTTCTAGTACTCCCTCGGACAATACACATTCTTCCGATGTGTCAACAGGCATCATTTGATCTTTGGGATAACAAAGGCCTTTGCTACATGATCAAAAAATGCCTCTTCTGAATGCACAAATATCCTCGATGAAAGACAATGTCATCTCTATGCGATAATGGATATAAATGTGCTCAACACTAGACTCCATCATCTCTGCGTGACATGAGTATGAAAATACGAATATCCTCTATGTTAGACTCCATTGTCTCCATGCTATATTAGATATAAATGCTCTTGGGTTAATCCTGCACATCAAATGTAACTTACGAATGCCTTTGGATGTCATCCTCTTTATGACCAGTCGGTAGAGGGACATATTCATTGCGTCAAGCATATGCCTGCGGTAATTGATAATGATTGTCCTCTTGACATGATCCTCTCAACATGGTCATCTTGACATGGTCCTCGTGACATGGTACTCTTGACATGGTCCTCTCGACATGGTCCTCTCGACATGGTCCTGTCGACATGGTCCTCTCGATATGGTCCTCTCTACATGGTCCTCTTAACATGGTCCCCTTGGCATGTGAATATGAAAATGATGTGAATGATCATGCAATGTTATGAATAGTGGGTGCAGAAAACATCACCTTTAATTTTTATGTTATGATGTTGACTCCTTTACGTGTACTTGTGCTCAAGGTAAATGGTTAGTAGACATAGTGTCGCTTTTACTAATGACCACATTCAAATTTAAGGAAACTATAAATAAGTGTTCATGAATCTAATCAAAACAACTTTATTTGCGAGCGTCATCCTCTTTTAAGGTGGATGGACAATCAAAAAGCAATTTTTAATGTGCACAAAATGGTTGATAACCCATATCTAGGAATAGCTACAAATATCATTTTTGAACACTATCTGTTCGTTGTGATTTCTAATTTGCTGGGGATTTATGGAAGACGTTGTTGATTTCTCATTTGGTGTTATGATTTTGATGTCGGCCATAATATCCTGATCTGCTGGGGATTCGAGGATGTTATTGATCTCTCTTTATCTTGTAGTTCCTACAAACTACAAGAAAATTCATCCATTATGGGATCTCTTGCCTCTTTCAGATTCTTTCTAGTTTTGGATTTTATTGCCAAATTTGGGGAATCTGGTCTCGTTGTATTTCTTTGAATAGGTTGGATAATATGGTACTTTCTCCTATCCCTAACACTTATTTAGGACAACCTGCATCCACAGAAAAATCATTAGTTTTTTAGTGAAACTGATCTGTGTCAACCTCATTTGATCCTCTACCCATTGCTTTGTCATCTCTGGATATTTTCCATCTTCGGGCGTGTGTCATCCTCGACCCGCCGTGTCTTAGTAGACATAAGACAAAGTTAAATTTATAAAGGAGTAAATTAACTTGTAAGGATTTTTTCAAAAGTAATTTATGAAAAAATACTAATTTTGAAAGGATAATTTAGGAAAATCTCTGCCAGTCTCGTCATGTCATGCACTAGCTCAATGAACATCTTTTGCTTGAGGCTTTGATATATCTGACACATTATTGGCGATCTCTAGAGATGCTTCGTCATCCTAGCTGGGGAATTCGGAAATGGTCTTTCAAGAAATCTTTCATAGCTGAGGATTAGTCTGTCTTGGACTTTGTTGCAGCTGGAAACTTTTGAAGTAGAATGTGATCTTAGTGCTGAGGAATTCTTCGGAGCTTGTTTTCTGAACTTTCAAATGAAGCTTGGTGGAAATTTTAAGGCCTTCCTCAAAATTTCTTCCCCAGTTAAAGTTTTTTTATGAATCTTATCCCGTTGATAAGAAATTTGACACTCTGTGGGGATTATGAGATTTTTCCCAAAATTCACTTCAGTTGCCCTTTGGAAAAATTTGAATTCTAATTTACTGGAGAAAGATCTTTGCCTTCTGAATTTTTGAGATTCCTTTCTCGAAAATTCTGTCCTAGTTTCTATTTCCTAGGGAATATGATTGAGCCATTATGGTGCCTATGTATCCCATTAAAGCAGGAACCAGATCAAACATAGTTCCAACACTTACAGTGGGAGAATATTAAGAATAAATAAAGGGGTGATCATAGACGACAAAGGCCGCCTATATATCCCATTCTTGAGAATTCAGGTCATCACGTAGTTCAAGAAAAAAAGGGGGAAGATAGATTTTTTTAAGGGGTTGATCAAAGCCGACACAGGTCACCTACTTATCTCATTCTTGAAAATTTAGGTCAAATGTAGTTCATACAAATAGGATAGGAAATTTCTACCTATTACAAGGCATGAAATAATCTACAATAAGAAATGTGATTACAAGGAATGAAATAAAAGAAAGAAACCATCTTCAGGCATAGTATCTCTTCACGACATCAGAGTTGATAGGCTTGATCCATGCTCGGTCATCCATCTCAGAAAAAATGAAAGCACCTCCGAATAAAACCTTTTGGACGACGTACAGTCCTTTCTAATTTGGTGAAAACTTTCCTTTATCTCGTGGGATGGAAGGGTTAACTTTCCATTCCCTGGATTGAATTCTGGATTGACCAATAAATTTTTGGAGATGATGTTTGTGCTCATTCCTATCATATTATTATAGGACCAGTCAAAGATGTCTATGTATGGCTTAAGTAGACTAATAAGTTTTTTTCTTTTGTGCCTTTGTCAAATGAACACCCCTGCTGATTTTTTTGACTTGACCGTTGTCACAAAGATTAACTACCTCAATTTCTTCTAGGTAGGGCCTTTCCTGGTTCTCAAACTCCTTTGACTCTTTGGTTAGTCGTTCAAGGACCAAGATTTCATACTCTTCGTCACAAATATCATTTACCTTGATTTTTTTGTTCAGCTTTTGACATTAAATTACATTGGCAGGCTTTAAAATATTATTGCTGAAATCATAAACAAAACAAGTTAAATATTGAAAAGCAAATATATAGCAAATATTTTGCAACAAGGGAGGCTTTTCATTGAAATCCAAAATATTTATAAATTATGGCTATGACTCGCACGAGTGCGAATCTATGCCTTTTGGTAAATGGAAAAGACAACATGAGGAAATAAAGATACAAAGGGTAGGTAACGGGCGTCATCCGGACCATCACCAATTTTTATAAAAATAAAGTCTTTTGTCTACCTAGATAAATGGAGAGTCATAAGAGGAGTAGAGGCCCAATTCTGCAACTTCTCGCCTGGCCTAACCTCGCTGATCACGGCTACTTTAGGGACTTCTTCTATTATAGCATCACATCCCTAAAATAGATCTCCTATTCCCTTTCCTATACTTTCACTTGGGGGACAGTTTCACACAGGGACTGTCTTGTATAAGTGAGGAAGTGGCATTAGTAAACCTGAATGCTCTTTCTCTTTGATTTTTTCCTTGCCTCTATGGAAAACATACACTAGTCCATGCTTGGACGATTGTCCTAGGCGCCTTAGCGGCTCTATTATACCATCAGAATTTCTTGCCCAGTCCAAAACTTGGTTTTAATCCTCTTTTCAACATTGTGGTTGCGAGCATCTTATGAATTGGCAGCATCGGCACTTGTGTCGCAAGATCCTCTTCGATGGTGTTCATGATTTATACGATGTAAAATTCACTTCTTCTTGGAACAATGAAGGGGACATAGTAATTGGGGTGACTCAAATGACTCCCCTCTTGGTGAATGACTACCTCATGACCTTCCCATACAAATTTCACCATTTGATGAGAGGTTGATGGTACAACTTCAGCCTCGTGGATCCATGGACTCCCAAGGAGCAAGTTATAATTGGTGGTCATGTCTGTGACTTGGAAATCGATGTGGAAATCCCGATCCCATTTGGACGTACAAACGGACCTTTCTGATAGTGTCCCTTTAACCCCCATCGAAGGCTTTTACATTGATCCTTCTCTGGCGAATCTTTCCTAAATCATAATCTAGCTGAGTGATTGTGGATAACGGGCAAATATTCAAACCCGACCCATCGTTAATCAAAACCCCATTTACAATCTTCTCTTGACATTCGACAGTGACGTTCAAGGACTCATTGTACATTAACCCTTCAAAAGGTTGTTCAGCAATACTTATAGCAACTATAACCTTTACTAGCATTTTTAGCTTCTTAGGACTAACCGACACTACTAACTTGCTCAAAACCAATTCTTTATCAACTTCTATCATGTTAACAGTGGATCCCCCGTGATTTAGGAGTGGGTTGTTATTAGCATTTGGCGGTGTTGTCTGCAGTGTGGCCACCCTATGATCGATTAAATCCTGAATTTTGTACCTCAAGTTAATGCAATCATTGGTATCATGTCTAGATCCTCTAGAATGATAAGCACAATGTCAATCAACCCTGAAGAAATGAGAATGTTTGTTACAAGGTTTGGGATGAATAGGCTGGATAAATTCGGCAGCCCTCAATTTTTCATACAACTTAGTTCTTGTTTCAGCTAGCTGGGTAAAAGTTTAAGGAAATTTCTTTTCCAAATTTGGATGGGGAAGATTGTTATTTTTATTTGAAAAAGGAGGTACTTGATGATAATTCTGGTTTTAGGGAGCCTTTTAATTCACTTGGAAGTTTTGGAGAAGAGTTTGGTAAGTGGGTTGCGCATTTGATTGTGGAGTTTGGTAAATGGGCTGCATATTTGGTTGTGGAATTTGGTAAACAGGCTGTGTAAAAAATAGGTTAGAGATTTTGTGGAGCTGGAGGGAGGGTTCGAATATACAAGTGTTTTCTTGTGATTGGCTCTGAAGGGACTTTTTGATCTCGTGCTTGGACTAGAGGACACTGAAGACACATCATCTTTTTTCTTTCTAGGGAACCCTATTGAACCCGATGATGCTGAGACTTTGGCAATCTGACCACTCTGAAGGCCTTCCTTAATAATTTTGCCAATTTTAACTAAATCAACAAACTTAGCCTTAACCACCGATATCATCTAATAATAGAATTCGTATTCTTGGGAGCGAATAAACACCGCGCTAATCTCTTCTTTTGTCATGGAAGGCTGTACTCTTGCCGCCTTTTTTCTCCAATGATAAGCATAATCTCGGAAGTCTTCATTTGATCTCTGTTTGATATGACCTTGAGAATATCGGTCCGGAACAGCTTCCACATAGTATTCAAACCTCTAAGCAAAATCTATGGCTAGATCACTCCATATAGACCACTTCTTTAACTCTTGAGTGGTGAACCACTCTACAGCTTCTCCACTCAAACTCTAGCTAAACAGCCTTATCAACAAAGCCTCACTCTTTCTTGCACCTACCATTTGGATGTCGTAGCTTCGCAGATGAGCATCAGGGTTTCCCTTACCTTTGAATGTCTCAAATTTGCGTATTTTAAATCCCTCTGGCAGATCTAGCTCTGAGTGAATGCAAAGGTCATTATAATCGTATCCTCTTTTATCAGATTAGCCACGGGACTCTCTGATCCTAGCAATTTCTTGTTTCGTCAGCATCAAGTCATGATCACACTTCTCTTCTACTGCCTTCAACTCCTTCTCCTTCTCCTCATAATAATCAAGCTTGGGATTCTCTGGGAGTGCGGTGTAAGGTTATGCCATGGCATGGAAAGCAAGAGGTGGCATATTCTAGATAGGTGAAGGTTGGACATATGGGTTTAGAGGTATAGTTCTATGGGTTGATGATGTTGGGTTGGTTACTTTGGGAATTGTAGGCATTTGGTGGTGTATTTGGTAATTACGGGGGAGGTTTTGTAGATTGTAGGCATTTGGGTTATTGTTTTGGTTAGTGTGTTGGATAGGGGGAGTACGAATTTGTTATGAGGACCCGATATGGGGAGGGTTAGGTTTGTTGGAAGGTCTAGAGACGAAAGCAGAAGGAAAATCTCTTGGATGGTTTTCGATTAACGGGGAATTGATTAGAGGGATTTGGAGAGGGGGCTGGGAGTTTTCTAGAGTTGGGGTACTAGCGGCAATAGCCAAACTCGCCATGCCCTTGGTTTTTTGCACCTCTTCTTGCATCTTTTCCAACTTCTTTGCAAGCTCTGCAATCATTTCACTTTGTTCAACAATAACATTAGCTCATATGGTCAAAGCATTTTTTTTCTCACTATCAGTTATTTTTCCATTAGAGAAGCGACAGCTAGAGGAGGAATCTATGTGTGCCTTTGAATTGGTGAAGTAAAGGTGTTCGACCAGTTTTGTCAACACAGATCAGTTTTTGTTACCTGTTAAAGTAAAAAACAACTCAAAGGCAAATATGTTAGATTTTATTAGTGGTAAACAACACAAGATATCTGACTAGAAATAAACACAAGAAATTGCTTTAAACATATAAAGTTGTTTTTCGTCAAGGCAAATTAATCCACGGGTAATTACTGACTCGAGGATTCTATGGACAGGAATTTTCCCATCGATTTTGGATAAGTATATTTCATCAGGAAAGTTGACCTGCTAAGTCTTCATCTTCTGATACTTTATCTGTTGCACTTTTGAATCCTTTTGGCATTTTACTTAAAGTGGGTGAATGAAAATTTTTTAAAGATAGGGGTCGGGCCTTCCTACATATCTCATGAAGGAGAATTCAGGCCCTACATAGTTGGAATAGGTAAAGGGAATATTTTCAATTCATTAAATCTCAACTACTAGCTTTGATTAGAGGAGGAAAATAAAAACGACATAAAGGAAAAAACTAAAATAAACTCTGCTACCTTTAAAGCTTGATTTTGGACAGTGGTAAGTCTTTTTGATTCTGCTCTTGTTTCTCTTCATCAAGGACAGTATGATGGAAACTCAATATGGATCCTTCCTGCATCTGTGAGAACTTCAAGGTCAATCCTAAAAGTGCGATAGTTTTCTATGTCATTCTGTCCTGCTTTAGCGTGGTAAAGGCATATTTCTTTGCAATTGTGCCAAGCTCAGGACATTTTCCCCACCTTTCTTTCAATTAGCTCAATAATGCCAGCAGAGACTAGCTTGAAGTAGATGTCGAGGTATGTGTCATAAAAGACGATGAAATCATATTGGCAAATCAAGGTATCCTGGGTGATGGCCATTCCCGGCCCTACTCTATCATAGATAAGCAAAGTGTGTGGGCCCCACATATGACTGATTTGCCCATTATTGATCATCTCATGAATCCTAACCCTTAGCATAGTGCATTCATTAGTAGTATGCCCCTTTTGGTGCGGATGGTAAGCACATCTTTTATTTGCGTCTCTGGGATTATACCAAAAACTCGGGGTTCGGTCATGCTGTAGGATTCCCATAGTCTTCAGAGCTAGGAATATGACTGAGAGTGTGACAATTCTAGGCCTTCGGTAACTCTCTCGAGTGTGAGCTTTGAGAATAATATTTTATCTCCTTGGTTTGAACCAAATTGGCCAAATAGGATCGTTGCTACTGTTGGCCCAGTAATCTGAGACTTGGTTAAAAGGCTGGATTTGTTCATTGTTTTCTCCCACATACTCTTCATCATTCCCTATTATCGAGTTTGACCTTTTAAGCATTTTCCCATACTTCCTACCTGTCTGGTTGATCATTTCCTTTGTCTGGGCTATCCTTGTGTCGAATTGGCTATTTTTTCCTCCATGAGATTTATATCTTCATCAACTTTCTTAGATCTATCTTCCAACTTCTTCCCTACTTGTTTGTCTTCCTTAAGTTATTCCTTCATTTCATTGAATTCTTGGTCAATCTCTTCCATTCTTTTGCGCACCGCTTCTTCGGTGTCCATGGCAAATAAACCTTCCTTAGAAATTAAACTTCTTAGAAGGTTTATAGGAAGCTTGAGTTTTTTCTGAGGAACTTGGAGAACTCGAGGAGCAATTTGATAGGACTTTGTGCGGTGAGTTTATATTTTCTGCCTCCGGTGTTCTAAAAATTTAGAAAATAGAAGTGGGTTAATTCATCCTTGATTCGATAAACACATGTAGCACATAAGACAGTTTATATCACATAACAAATTATAGCGCATCCTGTACAGATATATGACTTTTTATGACAAAGGTAGGCCTAACGAATTGAAGGATATGTATGTCGTTTATAAAATGTTCCATTAATCCCAAAAACATATTATATACAATGGATAAATCGAATGGGGATACAATATAATGGAAAGGAAATACAAGTGAATATTAGTCCCACGCAGGGGTACATTTCTAAACTAGGCCACCATGTATTCTTCATTCTCGTACTTCTTGGATTTCTTGGAATTCCGAACACCTTTTGGGTGAAGATCGTTAAGTAAAAAGACTATCTAAAAAATTTCCAACCCCGAGGGACAATGGTTCGTACAATTCGATATCACATCCATCATTAACCACATAAAGGATGATTGTTCTTTCAGGCCGTGGTCCTTTTCGAACATAATGTGGTCTTACTAATGGACTTAATATCTCTTGGATATTAAGGCATCTTAGATCAATTCTTATTTTCAGAATTTGGTTTTGCTCTATCCTAGGTTAACTAGAATTATTCTATTTCAAAAAGACCGGGAACCCGGGCGGACAACCGCGTGCTAAAATAACAAGTGACCATTAACCGATCGCTGGTAAACTACTTCCCTCGTCTATTTTGAGAAAGTTTGTCTTTTAGTGAAGGACGACTACATATACTTGCATAATCATCCTTTTTTCTAATGCAAATTAATGCTTTGACAAGAGAGGCAGAATATGCCATGAACAGTTGATAAGTTGCGAAATGTAAACAAATAAGGAAAGCGATTAAAATTAATAATTATTATAATTTCAAATAGTTAGTCAAATAAGTTAGTAAAACATTAAGGTTAGACCTATTTGAATATCCAGCAGCAGAGTCGCCATTTTTGTTTTCGGGTTTTTTGGACAAGAAAAATGGTTTTTGACTTTCAAAATTATTTCGAAACTAGGTTACTAATTTCAAAAAAATTTAAGTAAAAGCAAGAGTCGCCACTTAATTTATTTTAAAAAGGAAATTAAGAAAACCTTTTGAAAAAAATTTTAAAACAGAAAAAAAAAACTTTAAAAATTTAAGAGATTTTAGGTAAGCGGTTCTCATTAGTATTCCGAGAAGGTTTTAAAGGCACTCAGGATATCTACTAACTTGTGGTTATCCGATCTTGTTAAAAACTAACTCATTTATTAACTTTGGTAAAACATTTATTGAGAATTATAACTTAACTAAAAGTAAATGAAATTTGAAATTCTTGATAGCAAATTTACTTAAAGAGAACAACAGGTCTGCTTGACTTGAAGCTAAGAAAGCATTTTTGATATAAGGAAATTAATTAGACATGTGAAAGCATTTAACAAGAGTGGTTCCTCATTTAGGGATTTCGACTAAGTTAAATAAAATTGTTAGTGTCCAATTAATACAAGATAACTCTAAACTAAAAAATATAAATAGTGAAAGAGTAAGAGAGCTAATTAAGATTTTAGCTTAATCGAAAATTGGACCTTTTGCCCGTAATAAACCTGTCCTATATCTAACATTTGGGCCTTTGACCAATTCTGCCTAAGTCATATGATCAGGCCTTTGGCCCAACAAATGCTGCTTGTTATTAACAAACTGTTGGTTCAGTTTCCCTCATCATTGCATGCTGTTACGTTGGGTTTAAGACCCACTTTTTGCCCTCTTCAACCTGTATTCTTGCTTTTATGAGGTCGACTCGGAGAGAAAAGTTGAGGTCAGACCAACCAATGCAATGGGGAAGGGGAGTCAAAAATGGACTCGAACATCACATGCATAAGAATAAAATAAAGGAGTTCATACTCTAATCAAATCAGCGGATTAAGGCTACATTTTGATTTATACAGTAAATACATGGTAAGAAATAACCCAATCATAGGTTTAAAGAGAACAACATGTGAGGAACAAGAAAGTTTATATAGTTGGGATACATTTCGAAACATTTCCTTGGGCAATTCACAACAAACCTTCTTAAAGATGACATGCTTAAAACATTTCAACATCTAACACATAATCAAACCATTCATTAGAAGAATCTGAGCATTGGGATGAGAGGAACATTGTTCTAGGAATTAAGATCTAAAATGATCATGTGAATAAAGAAAAAAAAAATTAAAAAAAACATTCTTTAGTGATGGGCAATCTGATTTCAAATAAATCCCTAGCAGAGTAGCAGATTTCCTAAGTCATTTATCAAATTTTAAAAATGATCGAACCATCACAAAGAGCAAAGGAACCTTTTGAAAACATGCTCAACATCACTTCGAGTCTTTTGATTCATGAATGTAACTCAGTTATACGGCATTTAAACCCTACTTGAAATCAGTTAAGGCACGTTCTAGACACAATGAAAACTTATCTACAAACTAGATAGTGAATAAGGGCATGCACATAGGAAGGCCTAGCAAACTGATTATTGTTAAATCAAATAGAGACTGAATTAGTAGGTATCTATACATATTGAATCAAGTTAATTAAGAGAAATTACATAGGAATCGAGTCAAAATCTTATGTTCAAAGCAACAACCCTGCTGAAAATATTAAAGAGCCAAATAGACATGCTTTCACTTAAACCTTAGTCCTTGATCATATTTTCATAATTTATACTCTCGTGAACTGCCACAAAATAATTGTAACAACTATACAGATTCATGACATGTTCGTAAGATCTTAAAGAAACTCATTATTCATCACGAGATGAAAGATTTAACCAGATAAACAAGAGCGCAAATCTGATTAGGAGTACATCTTTTACAAAGAGACATTAGACATGTAATTAGACTCAAACCACGAATCATCAGATGCCACACAAATGTGTAAGATTCTTTAAAAGGTCACATCATTTCAAACCATAGTGCTTCCAAACTAAATAGCTAAATTCCCAACCTTCATATAAATTATTTATATCCTACTAAAATAGGAGCAGTTAGAAAAGAAAGAAACGGACATGAAGCTTAGTTATTTTGTGATACTACTCTACTAACAATTAAATTGAAACAAACAAGCATACAATAGATGAAAATTACTTAAAGTAAAGGGGTGTTACCTTTCTTAGAGCAGCGAACAGAACTTGAACTTTGTCAAAAAGCTTCACCACCGCCGGAAGACGAACTTCGTAGTCAAAAATCCTAGGCTCAAATGTGTCTTATAAGAATTTTTAGCACTAAAAAACCTTTAGTTCTTGTGAGCTAGAGATTGACTCTCCAAATAACTCAACGAATTGCCAAGAGCCAGTCTCAAAACGCTTGCCTCAAATAAGGAATAATGAGACTTTATATAGGGAGGAATTGGAGGTGATTTTTTGAAATCAACTGATGTGGGAGAATGGATTTGAAGGGGTTTTCTGGGAATTCACTTGAGGAAATTTGAATTCCTTAGAGGATAAGGTCTGAGTTGTAGAAATCGTACCATCTTGGTACAAAATTTGAACGAGATTTTGTAAAAAGGACGAGGGTAGAGGGAGATGATTCCATGTAGCTAATTCTAGAGAATTCTAGGTAATCTCATGCTAGGCATGCTGATCTAGGTATACAGAAACGAGGGAAAAGAGACTGAAGGGGCGGCGGTGCTTGGGTTTTCTGGGGTGTGTTCGTCGTTGAAGGAGAAGAGAGATAAGGGGTCGTTTTGTTGTCTGTTAAGAGAAAGAATAAAGAGGAGTATAAGGGTGGTGGTAATTTGTTCAAGATCTGGCCACATTTTCAAAATGTGGCCATTCTTGAATTTAGAAGATAGCCAAAATAATTTAGTGAAATTAGGCTACAATTTAAATAATCAAGGGATTTAGGCTAATATTGAAATAGAGATAAATTAATTCAAATTGAGTATTTGAGCTTCTTTAAATTAAATGAAGTGAAATAATTATTCTGTTTAAAGCATAATTATTTTATTTAAAATTATGAAATTAATTATTTAATTAATCTCTCAATTTTAACGCAATTTGAGGAAAACAAAGTATTTTTTAATTAAAACATGATTTTTTTATGAAAACAATTTCCAAAATAATTTCTTAAGTAAAACCTATATAATTCCATATAATTAATTATGGAAAGAATAGATTCTTACTTAAAAGTATTATAAAAATTGATTTGGAAAACATTTTATTTTTATAAAACAATTATTTCAAAATCATATAAAACTGAAAAAGCTCAAGATTAATTTGTAACGTAGAGGGTAAAAGTTGGGTGTCAACACGAAGTTGTATGTTTTGTTTTGATTATTTATATGATACTATGTGGTGGATTCGTGTTGACCGATGATGCCTACCAGTACGTGTTGTTTGTACTGATACTACTCTTGCTATACCTTTTTGGGTATAGTCTGCTTGTAGGATCAATTGTTGTTACTCAGGTGATGCGGCTACCAGTCTCCAACAGCTTCTACTCCTTTCTTTCACATGGTGGGAGATGTGTATTTGTTACTCGTATTTCTCCTTAGATGTCTTGTACCTGTTTAGACTAGTTTCTGGCGAAGGTTTTATTTAATCATAATAATAGATTTCACTGCTCAAAGTATTTAGTATGCGTTAGTACTATGGAATGTACTAAGTATGTGAGCGATGCATAAATAAGGAAACATGCTTTAAAATGTACTTTAACATATGTCATGCATAATAAAGTATCATGAAAGATCTCAACGTGAAAAGCTAATCATAAGGCAAAAGCCAACTTCAAGATGATAGTTGCCACCATACCCAACTATATAACCCTAGTCTGCAAAGATGTCCTATACCCTGCTAAGGCAAGGACAGCATACATAAAAATGTGGATCCACTCTCGTAAGCCTTTAAGGCACATATCATATCATATCATGACCTACGCTAGTAACATAGTTTATGGGACTAAGGGTACTCTCACCCCGTCCTCTCGGTGCTAAATACTACTCCCAAAACATGCATACATATAGCTCATAATCATGAAGGCATACTCTCATGACAAATCTTGTTCATAATAAGGGCATACTCTCATGTAAAATCTTATTCATAAAGCATGAAAACACATCGGGTATCATGCAACTTTCATATCATAGTGTATAAAGCTTTTAGCATAGCCATAATTCAAAACATGCTTTTCTTTCTAAATTCATACTTGAAGAATTAGGCATGCAATTTCATAAATACATAAAGGCCATGATATCTAATCATGCCAACTTTCTCTTGAAAACATTCTAATTCATAGTTTCATTCTAGAAATCAACTTTCCTGCTTGGATTTTTGAAACCAATAAGAGAATCATACTTAAATCATGAGTAATCAAGAGGAACCATGAATTTAAACGTAGAAACTGATTTCATAAACTTTCCCCAATTTAGATCAAAACCCTAATTTCATAAGTTCATATTTCAACATAAGAATTGGGGATTTTGAGCACAAGGATTAAAGGAACCCATTGTTAAAGACCCACATACCTTGGTGGAAGATTACTCACTTGATTGGAAAAGAATTAGGAGACTTGACTTGGAGAATGGACACTTGATCTTGAGAGGAACTTTCCTTTTTGAGTGAAGAATGATGAACTTAAGAGGGACTTAGGGTAATATGGGTGAAAACCCTTCTAGAAATAGTCAAAAGGACTTCACTTAATACATAATAGGATGAGAAATGACTAAAATTCCCCTAGGACTTAAATAAAAAATTGTCAAAACTGGACCGCCTTATGGGTTAACCGACGGGCGTCGTACCCACGATGGCCCATCGGCCAAGGCGTCAGGCATGGGTGCTTCGGTAGGGGTCTGCTGGTCCCTTTTGACGGCGAGCTCCTATGGCCCGTCGCACTTGCGACGCCCGTGGCCTAACCCGTCGGGAGGACTGGGTGATAGGGAGTGATGGCTGGACCATTCCGATGATGGGTCCTATGGGCCGTCGCACCTGCAACTCACGTTGGACAGAGGCAGCTGGCACAGTCCAACTGTGCGGTCTTCACGGGGCACTTCACGGGCCGTCTGAGCTGCAACACCCATGGCACTGCCCGTGGTGACCACATGGTTTGAAAAAAATGCAGCAACCTTGATGGATTTAGGATTCGATAGTTGGATACGTGTACGGGGTGTTACAATATCCCCCCTTAGGATTATTCATCCTTGAATGAAGGCTAGACAAGGGAAACTGAGGGGAAAACAACCCAACCAGACATCCAAACGTAGAAATCAAAGGTAATCATAAGACTTGAGCTTTTCAACTTGAAAACATGATAAACTAACTTTGTAAAACATGAATGCATGCTAGAATCATGAGAGGAACTGATGGAGTAGAATCGGAGGGACTTACTAAGGAGGAAACTAGTACCTCAAGATGGAACTGATTCGGAAGGAAAGAGATGAGGATACTTAGCCTTCATGGCCTCCTCCGCTTCCCAAGTAGCCCCGTCTACAAGATGATTCCTCCACAGGACTTTCACCGAAGTGACTTCTTTGTTTCTCAACCTCCAAATCTGACGATCAAGGATCTCCATGGGAACCTCCTCATAAGTGAGACCATCCTTCACACCCACGTCTTCCAAAGGAACAATCAAGCTCAGATCGCCAACACACTTCTTCAACAAGGACACATGGAAAACTGGATGAACCACCTCCAACTCCGTTAGCAATTCCAAATCATAAGCGACACTACCAACTCTCCTCGGAATCCGATAAGGACCTACAAAACAGGGACTGAGCTTTCCTTTCTTGCCAAACTTATTACACCTTTCATGGGTGACACCTTAAGGAAAACCCAATCATCAACTTCAAACTCCAACTCCCTTATCCTCACATCCGAATAAGATTTTTGTCGACTCTGAGTGGTCTTCAACCTTTCCCGAATAAGCTAAACTTTCTCCATAGTCTAATGAACTGAATCTGGACCAATCAAGGCTACCTCACTAACCTCGAACCAACCAATAGGAGATCTACACCTCCGACCATAAAGTGCCTCATATGGAGCCATCTGGATGCTAGAGTGGAAACTGTTGTTGTAGGCAAACTCTATAAGAGGTAAGTGATCATCCCAATTTCCATTGAATTCAATCACACATGCTCTCAACATATCCTCCAAAGTCTGAATAGTACGCTCTGCCTGGCCATCTGTCTGAAGATGAAAAGTTGTGCTAAGCTTTACCTTGGTGCCAAGACCTTTCTGAAACGACCTCCAAAACTGAGATGTAAACTGAGGACCTCTATCCAAAATGATAAACAAGGAAATACTATGCAATCAGACTATCTCCCAAATGTAAAGTCTGGCATATTCATTTGTTGTATCCATAGTCTTCACAGCCAAGAAATGGGATGACTTGGTTATCCGGTTGACAATCACCCAAATGGAACCATATTGATTGCTTCCCATTTCCAAGTGGGAAGGTCAATATCCTGAAGTATACCACCTGGCCTATGATGTTCCACCTTTACATGCTGACTGTTGGGACAGTTAGCCACAAACCCGGCTATGTCCTTCTTCATACCATTCAACCAAAAGACTTCCCATAGATCACGGTACATCTTAGTAGAACCCGGATGAATGGAGTATCTAGAACTGTGAGCCTCAGACAAAATTTGTTGTCTCAACCCATCAACATCTGGCACACATAAGCAACCCTGATAACGAAGCACACCATCTCTCCCCTGGGAGAAAACCTCAACCCTATGATGAAAAACCTCACCCTTAAGCTGAAGTAGAATGGGATCTTGGTCTTTCTTGACTTTCACCTCATCCACCAAGGATGATTCGGCACCATTAGTCACAATCACACCACCTTCGATCGAGTCTATAAGGCAAACTCCCAACAGAGTGAGGCTATGAACTTATTTAACCAATTCCTTTTTTCCATCTTTAATGGAAGCTACACTCCCTATGGACAATCTACTCAAAGTATCCGCCACAACATTGGCCTTACTCGGATGGTAGAGCACACTCATATCATAATCCTTAAGGAGCTCAAGCTATCTCCTTTGTCGCAGATTCAATTCCTTTTGAGTGAACACATATTGAAGACTCTTATGATCGGTGAAAACATCCACATGCACAACATAGAAGTAGTGTCTCCAAATATTTAAAGTAAAAACCACGGCTGCTAGCTCAAGATCATGAGTAGGGTAGTTCTTCTCATGCACCTTAAGTTGTCTCAAGGCATAAGCAATCACTTTGCCCCGTTGAATCAAAATACAACCCAAACCAATTCTGGAGGCATCACAATACACAACAAAATCATCAATGCCCTAGGGTAGAACCAATACTGGAGCTGTAGTCAATCGAGTCTTCAATTTCTGAAAACTTTTCTCACAAGAGTCGGACCACTGAAACTTAACCTTTTTCTGAGTCAATCGAGTCAATGGGGAAGCACGGGAGGAAAATCCCTCTACAAATCTCCTATAGTAACCAGCTAAATCCAAGAAGCTTCTAATGTTGGATGGGGAAGTGGGTCTAGGCCAGTTCTTTACCGCCTCAATCTTTTGAGAATCAACCCGAATACCATCTTTAGTCACAATATGACCCAGAAAGGCAACAAATTGAATCCAAAACTCACACTTGCTAAACTTAGCAAACAACTGCCTATCCTTGAGAGTTTGCAACACAATCCTCAAGTGATCCGCATGCTCCTCCTCACTCCGAGAGTAGATGAGGATATCATCAATGAAAACAATCACGAACATGTCCAAATATTGTTTAACCACACGGTTCATCAAATCCATAAAATCTGCAGGAGCATTCGTTAGACCAAAAGACATAACAACAAACTCATAATGACCATACTAAGTCCTGAAGGCTGTCTTCGAGATATCACAATCCCAAACCCGAAGTTTATTATATCCGGATCTAAGGTCAATTTTGGAGAAGAAATTAGCACCTTGAAGCTGATCGAACAAGTCATCAGTCCTAGGAATGTGATACTTATTCTTGATTGTGACCTTGTTCAATTGACGGTAATCAATACATATTCTAAGAGATCCATCCTTCTTCCGAACAAACAAAACTGGGGCACCTCAAGGAGAAATACTAGGCCTGATAAAACCCTTATCAAGCAAGTCTTTCAGCTGATCCTTTAACTCCTTGAGTTCAACGGGGGCCATTCTATAGGGAGGAATAGAGATAGGATTTGTATCCGGAAGAAGGTCTATCCCAAAGTAAATTTTCTGCTCAGGAGGGACTCCGGGGAGATCGTCGGGAAATACTTCTGGAAATTCATTCACAACCAGAACTGATTGAATAGTCGGGGTCTTAGACTCCGTGTCCATAACCCAAACTATATGATAGACACAACCTTTAGAAATCATCTTCCTAGCCCTAAGATAAGATATGAAATGACCCTTCGAAAAAAAGGGATTACCTTGCCATTCTAGGACAGGTTCATTAGGAGACTTGAAACTAACCACACGAGTGCGGCTATCAACTGAAGCATAACATGCATACAACCAATCCATACAAAGAATGATATCAAAATCAGTCATCTCCAACTCTACTAAATCCACTGAAGTGACTCTATAAAGGACTGAGATAGGGCAGTTTCGATAGACTCTTTCAGCTAGGACTGACTCACCAACAAGAGTAGAAACATGAAAGGGTTATAAAAGCAATTCAGGATGAATCCCGAACTTACAAGCCACATAAGGGGTTACAAAAGATAAGGATGCACCGGGATCCAACAAGGCATACACATCAAGAGATAAGACTTTCAATATACAAGTAACCACATCGGGAGAACTCTCCTGATCCTAATGGGAGGACATGGCATAAAGACAGTTCTGGCACTGACCATCAGAACTAGAAGTTGCGCCCTACAGGGCTGGTCTCCCACCTGAAGTTGCTCGGGTAGACTGAGTCCTACCACCTCCCTTCCTCTTCCTAGATAAAGTGTATTCCTTGATATGATGTCCAGCCTGACCACAACCAAAGAAACCACTTGAACCGGCCAAACACTCGCCAACATGATTCTTCCCACACTTAGCACAAGATGGGTAGGAGGGTCCCTTAGTAACACTACCTCGAGACTGGGAATAAAAACCAAACCTTCTACCACCCTGATCATGATGAGGCTTCTGAGCCTGGGTAGGAGCCCTAGCAGAAGAGTGAACCGGGCCTGATGACTTCTTCTGGAAAGAAGTGCGATGTCCACCTCCGGACCTGTGATGACCAAAACCTGATCCCTCAGATCTACCCCTCTTGTTCTCCCTAGCCATCTCCTTAAGCTTATCACCCTTATTCTGATGGGCATGAGTCATAAGACGAGAGATGTTCATGTCACTCAGCAACAAAGCAGACCTACACTCCTTCTTTACTATATCAAAAACACCATAGATGAACTTGCTCATTTGATCATGCGGGTCCACTACCATGGAGGGAGCATATCTAAACAACTAAGTGAACTTCAAACTATTCTCTTGCTCCGACATCGAACCTTGTCTCAAGTTCACAAATTCCTCCACTTTTGCTTGCCTTAACTCATGGGGAAAGAACCTATCAAGAAAGGCTCTCCAAAACACTCCCA
Source organism: Jaltomata sinuosa (assembly GCA_003996215.1). Lineage (NCBI taxonomy): Eukaryota > Viridiplantae > Streptophyta > Magnoliopsida > Solanales > Solanaceae > Jaltomata > Jaltomata sinuosa. The sequence continues at coordinate 92,835 of QJPP01005102.1, forward strand.
AGTCGTAGGGAGCGCATCCCTCACCTTAGCCTCCTACCATTGCGTGAACCAAATATGAGCCATATCTTTGAGTTGATAGGATGCAAGCTCAACACCATCAACACCCACTACTTGCATAACCTAAAAGATTTTCTTCACCTCATCAATAAAATTGAGTGGCCCCTCTCCCATTTTCGTACACCAAAACTCCGGCGGGTTCATACGGATAAAGTCACAAACTCGGGCAGCTACCCCACCTTCAAGATGAGCGGGAGAAGGAGCCTGTTGATTTGCTAAAGTCTGAGCTAGTAGGTGAATAGCATTCCTAAACTCATCATTCATGACATCGGGAACCAAAACTTGAGGAGCGGCAATTCAAGCGGCTCGGGGAGGCATAGCATGATGAGGAGGCATAATGTGAAACACATAAGATAAGGACTAGAGGAATATTAGACATAAGCTCTATCGCAAGATGTGATCATGAAAGAAGTGAAGTTTACTTTCTAATACACCTCATAGCTTCCTTTCATATATGTGGCATGCTTCAAAAACATGAAAAAGACTCTACTCGATGCGGCTTTCAGACATCCTGGGACTCTTGAACCTGGCTCTTATACCAAGTTTGTCATGCCCTGAGGCTACCCCCTAGATGTAACACGAGACTCAGGACAACAAGGATCCCAAGCTAACCCTTGGTCATAGAATTCTCAAGCATAACAAATATAAGCAAAAGCATATTACGAAAATCCAATAAGGAAAACATCAATAAGGGTCTAAGAACTCCATAACATACAATATCCAAAAAAAAAAGAACTCGAGTACAAACTATGTTTGAAAGCCTCTAGTCATAACATAAAGAGTTGCTAGGATAAGACCTTAGCTAACTCAGAGTATTGAAGTAAAGCTAACATAAGGAAATCATAACTAGTCCTTGAACCATGAGGACTCACCACAGCTGACTAAAGAAGTGGCCTGAGACTCTAGCCACGAAGCTGAGGGGTACCTGAGTCTGCATCATAAAATGATGTAGCGCAATATGCGTTAGTACTATGGAATGTACTAAGTATGTGAGCGATGCATAAATAAGGAAAACATGCTTTAAAAATGTACTTGAACATATTTCATGCATAATAAAGTATCATGAAAGATCTCAACGTGAAAAGCTAATCATAAGGCAAAAGCCAAATTCAAGATGATAGTTCATAAAAGTTCATAAAGCTTAGAAAACTTGAAAACATGACATACGGGAGTTTCTTATAATTGACATGAGACCACGTAGGCTACATGAAATCTAACTGTATAACCCCAGTTAGCAAAGCTGACTTTGAAACCTGCCAAGGAACAAGCCATCATACCCAACTATATAAACTTAGTTGGCAAAGATGCCCTATGCTCCGCTAAGGCAAGGGCACCATACATAAAAATATGGATCCACTCTCGTAAGCCTTTAAGGCACATATCATATCATATCATGAACTACACTAGCACCGTAGTTTATGGGACTAAGGGTACTCTCACCCTATCCTCTCGGTGCTAAATATTACTCCCAAAATATGCATACATATAGCTCATAATCATGAAGGCATACTCTCATGCCAAATTTTGTTCATAATAAGGACATACTCTCATGCCAAATCTTATTCATACAGGATGAAAACACATCGGGTATCATGCAACTTTCATATCATAGTTCATAAAGCTTAGCATATCCATAATTCAAAACATGCTTTTATTTCTGAATTCATACTTGAAGAATTAGGCACGCAATTTCAAAAATATATAAAGGCCATGATATATAATCATGCCAACTTTCTCTTGAAAACATGCAAATTCATAGTTTCATGCTAGAAATCAACTTTCATGCTTGGGCTTTTGAAACCAAAAAGAGAATCATACTTAAATCATGAGTAATCAAGAGGAAACCATTAATTTAAACGTAGAAACTGATTTCATAAACTTTCCCCAATTTAGATCAAAACCCTAATTTCATAAGTTCATATTTCAACATAAGAATTGGGGATATTGGGCGCAAGGTTTAAAGGAACCCATTGTTAGGACCCACATACCTTGGTGGAAGATTACCCACTTGATTGGAAAAGAATTAGGAGACTTGACTTGGAGCTTGGAGACTTGAGCTTGAGAGGAACTTTCCTTTTTGAGTGAAGAATGATGAACTTAAGAGGGACTTAGGGTAATATGGGTGAAAACCCTTCTAGAAATAGTCAAAATGACTTCACTTAATACATAATAGGATGGGATATGACTAAAATGCCCCTGGGACTTAAATGAAAATTTTCTAGAACTGGGCCACATTACGGGTTACCCAACGGGCGTCGTACCCACGATAGCCCATCGGCCAAGGCGTCATCCATGGGTGCTTGGGTTGGGGTCTGCTGGTCTCTTTCGATGGTGAACTCCTACATCTCATTGCACTTGCAACGGCCGTGGCCTAGCTTGTCGGGAGGACTGGGTGATGGGGAGGGTTGGCAGGACCATTCCGACTATGGGTCATATGGGCCATCCCACCTGTAATCCTCGTCGAATAGAGGCAGATGGCACAGTCCAACTGTTCGGTCTTTATGGAGCACCCCACGGGCTATCTGAGCTGCAACGCCTATGGCACTGCCCGTGGTGACCACACGATTTGTAGAAAATGTAGCAACCTTGATGGATTTAGCATTCGATAGTTGGATACGTGTACGGGGTGTTACAGTTATGGTTCACTATTTTCTAGACTTTGCTCTTATAAGGTATGAATTTAATAACTTGCTAATGGTTGGTGGGATCTTGTTGTTTGGATACGGTTATAAGTAGGCTTATTGAACCTTGTAGGTGATTTAGGTGCTCTACAGTAAGATTTTGGCTAGTAATCCTTAGCATAGGCTTTAGCTCTTCCTTAAGACTTCGCATAGGTGGTGTAATATCCTTGGGATTAGGGTCAGATGCCTTAGCTTATTTTAGACTGCTTGTGGTTGGGATTATTAGATTAGGGAGCCTTAGCCTAGAATTAAATAAAGGTTCGGGATAGAGTAGATGTTATCTTTGATTTGTTATTATTATTATTGTTATTATTATTGCTGGTTTATTATTCTCATTATCATGTAATTATGGGACCGAGGCCGCAGAGATGGGACTAGATGGAGCCAGGTCAGTATGGTTTTGCTTTGCTTAAGTTTCTATTTGTCATACACTTTATGCTTAGTTCAGGATAGTTGAATTCCTTAGGCAAGTCTTTTGGGGGTTGGTAGAAAGTGTAGTGTTCTTTTTTAGTATTTGTGTCAGAATAGTCGGCCTTAGCATCTGATGGGTATAGTTCATGGTAGGGTAGTTTCTAACTTGATTTTCCGGTTGATCTTATCGTGTTATATTCTTATGGTTGGTTTTGGTATGCGGATTTGTAGACCTGAGGCCATGGTGTTAGGCTGGCTGGAGTCCAGTTTAGTACGATATTGTTTTGAAGGGCCTAATGCCCTACCTTGGTATAGTTGTGTGCATACTATGCATACATACATACATTTGAATTGATTTGTGTTCATCTCTTTTTCACATATGATTGGGTTATGGTATGGATTGGTGGAAATTGATCGGTACGAAATTACGGGAATCGATTGGCTCGGTGGTTTAATAAGAAGCTCTTTTTTTAACAAATGGAATTCAGACTATGGAAATTTTTTACTGATTTATGTTGATTTCTAATGTTTGAAACTCGAAATACTCCCCTTTTAAATAAATAGAGCTCTAGGGAGAGATTCGCACTTTTACCACTGTGTTTGGTTAATAAAAATGGAAAACAATTACCTTTACTATAAACCTGTGCTACTAAGGAGGAATTGTTCATCACTGTTTTACTGACTTTGGGATGTGAATATACTTCTATTTTGTGCACTTGGTTGAGAGACGATGTGAAACTTTCTTCCCATTGGTTATGGGATTATATTGATAAGCTCCGGCGGCCCCCTTTACATATATATATGGGGTTTTACTTGTGGAAATTATTATACTTGTAAGCTCCGGCGGCTCATGAGAATACTCTGGGTTTTCTTGATTATATGTGGATATTGTGGAATTGATTGTTATTTTGATAAGCTCTGGCGGCCTGAAGGAACATTCCAGGTATTATGGTACGGTATAGGTTGGTAAGCTCCGACAGCCCGTGAGGTGACTTTGTGTTCTCATTAATTATTGCATCGGCCACATTTCATTTCATCCATTCGATATTGCATTTTCATGGTATTCCCTGCGTATCTTTACTATCGAAATCTGTGTGTAGTTGGCTATCTTTATCGGGTGTATTTTCTGGACTCGGGAAGTCTGAATTGGTTGTTGCTAGTCTATTGTTTATTCTTTTCATATTGTGGCAGTATTTTTTTCCCTTTTTTATTTATGTTTGACCATTATATTTCCTTCTGACTCATCTTTCTTACCCTTGGGTTAATTTTGCTTTTTGTTATATTTATATCTTGTTTGAGCTCAGTCGGTCGATGATGCCTACTGGGTACCATATGTTTTGGTACTCATACTACACTTCTGCATCTTTTTGTTGATGTAGATCCTAGTATGAGTTATCACCGTTGATTGCAGTCCTCGTGCAGAGTTGCTGACTGGAGATATTGGGTGAGCTCTTGGCTATCAGAGTTGATCCATCTCCCTCTACTTTTGGGCTAGTCTCCTACTGTGCCTTCAGAGATTGTCGGTAGTTTGTTGTATCTATCTAGAATATCTAAGTTATAGTAGCACTTGTACCGACTAACACCAGGTCTTGGGGGATTCTTATGTATTTTATTCCCTTCCCTCCTTTTTTACTTATATTGGTTTATCGTATCTTTCACTATTATTGTTGTTTCTTCTTCTTTTGGGTTCTTTCTTGTGTTTTCCTGTTACTTGCAGTTTCGGCTAAGGGTTGGCTTACCTACTGGTGGGTTATAGTAGGTGCTATCATGACTTGAGTTTTTGGGTCGTGACAGATTGGTATCAGAGCTCTAGGTTCACCGGTGTCATAGGTACACGGGAAGGTGTCTAGTAGAGTCTTGTGGATAGGTATGATGATGTCCGTATCCTATCTTTGGGAGGCTATTGGGCATCCTTAGGAAAAGTTCCATCTTGTTAATTCCTTCTCTTCTCAGATAGTTATGACGAGGTCGACGACGGGCTTGGGAGAGGCTCATATGCCTGCCACTGTAGTGCGGTTACCAGAGTTACAGGTTGAAGGTGTTTAGTTTCAGTCGGAGGACGTAGGGTCAGCCCAGCATCCAGCAGGATTTGTAGCTTCACAGGCCCTTCAGGGTATTCTAGCCATGATTCTTAGTTTATTGGAGAGTATGTAATGGGCCGAGACTCTACCTAGTGCACCTGATGGTTCACAGATCAGAGTTGAGACATAGACTTCAGCCCAGGAAGCATCACATAGTAGTCAGGGACTAGGAGCACAACCAGCTATTGTGGCTCCCCATTTGGATACTTTGTCGATTCCATTAGTTGCTCAGCCTATTACAGCTAGGCTAGTTATGTCGATTGAGGAGCAGAAGATTCTGGGAAGATTCATCAAATTTGGTCCTTCGTGGTTTTCTAGTTCCCCGAGGGAGGATGCTTATGAGTTCTTGATTAATTGCCAGGAGAGGTTGCATAACTTTGGGTTAGTTGAGTCTCGTGGAGTTGATTACATTGCATTTTAGATGGATGGTTTGTCAAAATAGTGGTGGCAATCTTATACTGCGTGCAGACCAGCTGGGTCACCTTCGATGACTTGGACTCAGTTCTCTGAGGCTTTCTTGGAGAAGTTTGTACTTTGCAGCTTAAGGGAGAGGTTGAGGGATCATTTCACCAGGTTAGAGCAGGTCTCTATGTCAGTTTTTGAGTATGAGGCACAGTTCTATGAGTTGTCTAGGCATGCTACTATGATTCTTCCTACAGAGCACGAGCGGGTTTGCCAATTTGTCAGACGGTTGGATCTACCACTTCGTTTGGCTACAGAGAAGCTAGTTGCATCAGGGGCTAAATTCCTTGTGGTTGTTGATCATGAATGAGTTATTGAGGGTATTTGTCTTGAGGCAGGTGAAGGCAGTGGTAAGAGGCCTCACTATTGGGGTAGTTTCAGTGATTTTTAGTTTTGAGGCAGAGGTTTTTCTCCCGTGGGGGTTACCCACGACAATTCCAGTTTTACCGGCCAGTTCGTGCGACATTTCAAATTTTAGGGAGTGGTTGTTCGAGGCACAGTAGGCAGAGTAGTCGGGGTTCAGGTCAGACTTCTCGAGGTTTACATTTTAGGTATCCTGGCCGTGGTGGCCAGTCAGGTTCAACCAGATTTTCTCAGCGGGGTACTTCTATTAGGGGTTGCAATATTTGTGGTGAGCAGGGACACCTTGCTAGGACTTATCCAAGATTCAGGGAGTTTCACCCTCCTTGAGTTCCAACATCACCGCCCAGGGGCGGTGCACAGATTAGTAGAGGTGGTTTCCAGGTTGTTAGTGATGGTTCTCAGCCGTATCAGTTGACTAGTCATGGCAGATGGAGTCATGCGGATGCTTCTATCACAGTTATGATATTGTTATCATCGTTGAGATTTTAGTATTGTCGATGTGGGGTTTGCATGTCCCTACATAAATCTGCTTAGATTACATCTCATCCGGACTTGTATGGTGAGGTTGTGGTGCTTGTGCATATAGCTACCCCGTAGAAGAATTCTTTTAGTAGTGGATCGAGTATGTTGGCTTTTGAGTAGTTACTATATTGGGCTGCAAAGCATGGTAGGCCTAGTCATTATGATTGGTGGGCTTCCACGGAAACTCTAGCCTTGGTTTTGCCATCTTAGCACCTAGCAGTTCTGGTTTGTTCGGTTGTCTTGCTTTTGGTTATGGTGATAGTTCTGAAGTTCTTCCATTGGGTCAGTTTATGTGGTTGAGAAAGGTTCAGATTGTGGAAGTGTTTTCTAAAGTTAGAGTTCGAGATTTGGTTATCTTCGGTTAAGGGTCAGGATGGTGGGCATTCCAAGGACTACCTCAGGACTCATTCCTCTATAAGTTCCCAGCTATGTCCTTTGGTTTGACCCATTCCCTATTAGCAGTTGTAGATTACTGAGTATCGTATTCATATCTTACTCGAGTTCCAGTTACTATAGTATTCCTAGGTGGCATCTGAGCCTACTCGAGGAGTAGGGAGGAGATCAGTTAGAATTTGGGTTTTGGTTTGAGACTTTGTGGGTTAGCAGACTATTTCAAGAGGGTTGTAGAAGACTTTCTCTATTCGCGGCACTTTTGACTAGATCGATTCAAGAGACAGTTCCCTTCTAGCGGTTAGGCCAGAGTGTTATGGGTTCCCTATGGGTTGGAGATTGACTTTAGGAATTGTTGCATGCTTGCTACATTTCTTGCTTGGGTTTGGTGTCCTTGGGTTCTGCTCAAATAGGCAGACCTAGCCTAGTCCCTTTTGCCAGATCAGACATTATGTGGTTCAGAATCTGCGTTCAGAAGGTTGTCCTTCATCATGGGTTGCTTGGTTACTTTCTTTTTCAATTATTGGTGTTTTATTTTAAGTTGGTTATTTCTGGAAAGTTTTGGTTATTCGGGTGATCTTACCGTAGTTGTCCATCTGTGGACCGACGGTCAGCCAGGGAAGGCTAATCCGGTCATAGTGGGTATGTCCCGGGCAGGTGTTTATGTTTCTAAGGTTAGTAGGACTAGTGTTTGGTTTTTGTTGTGATCGAGTTTTTGACTAATTTGAGGAGGTAGAGTATGGTAGTAGTCCTAGCCTTCTGATGGGTTTGTGGATGTTTTTCGAGGTTAACTCGAGTTTGGACTTGTGTTTGACTTTATGGCTTAAATGTTGATGTTTCGGGATAGATGGAAGGGTCTTCAAACCCATGATTTTTTGGTTAGAATATTGGAGGAAGTGGATTTTGTGCTGTGTGTTAGCACGATGTTCGGTTCTGTGTAATGATTGCCTTGGTCTTCATGGTTCTTGTGTTGTGTTTGTGCTTTTCGAATGTTTTTTTTTGGGGTTCTATTTGTGTTATTTGACTTGTTAGCTTTTGAGTAAGAGTTTGTCGTTTTTCCTATTCTGGCTGGTTTTGAGTTAAGGTTTTAGTAAGCTTTCTTTGGTTATCTTTCCGATGGCCGTTGTCCGATCAAAGAGGCTCCTTGGGAGGCCTATCTCGACTTAAAGACCTAGTATCTTTTCCGTTCTCGGCCTTTGGGTACTTCCTATTACTTAAATTTAGAAAACGAAAGTTCTTTTAGTAGTGGATATTGTAAAAACCCTCCAGGTCATTTCCTGTTTTTCAATCTTTTCTGTGTTTCGAGCTTTCCCTCAGTGGCTAGAGGTCATTTATGACTTGTCAGGACTGACGGTTCGGTGCTCGGGCCATTCGTTAGGTCATAATGACCATTTCTCTATTTTAGAACTTGAACTTAGAATATCTTTGACTTCGGTAAACTTTTTTGGTAAACATGCTCAGAATCGAATTCTGACAGTTCTGTTGGCTCCAGAATGGGGATTTTGTCTAGTAGGACCATTGGTCTGGGTCTTAGTGCATTCGGTTTTGTTTTATGTTGCTTTTGTGTTTTCAAGCTAGTTTTGTTGGTTTGGTTGACTTTGGTAAATATTCGAGAAGACGACATCGGATGGAAATCCCTTTGGCGCCGTTAGCTTTGGAATGCCAAGTTTGTGTTAAGTAGTTGGTTGGTTTGGGTCCCGGGTGATCCGGGCTCTTTTTGGGTGTTTGGGTAGCGTTATCTAGTGTTGTCTGGGACACATTCATCCGAAACGATCTCCGTTGGTAAATTCATTGATCCTATTGAGTCCAGAATATCGTTTCCACTCAAATAACTTTATTAGTTTCTGAGTATCGGGTTCTGATTGTGCCTGGAATGCCCCGTTGAAGTTTTAGTTGTTGCTAATATTTGTTGTATATGGTGGGACAGCAATTGCGGTATTTTTTGCCGCATTTGCGGTATTTTTAGCCGCATTTGCGGTATTTTGGCCATTTCTGGTGTTTTTCTGCATTTGCGGTGCTTGGCCGCATTGGCGGAGTCCGCAATTACGATAAAGGTGTCGCAATTATCATATTTGCTAGCAGTGTTATAAATTAAACATTCTTCTCTTTTTTTTTCCTCATTTCCAACTCCATCCCTCCATTGTTGAGAGCTCCCAAGCTCAAATTTCCTCACTTTTGGCCATCAAATTCTTGGGACAAACTCACCATAGCTTCGTGAGCTCTTTTCCTTCATTAATCCGGTAAATGTTTTGTTAAATTTCAACTTTTCATTCTCTTTTTTCCCTCTTTGATTTCTTGAAGTGGTTAGGCTGTTTTAGCCTCATTTTAATGCCCAAACCTTGTGATTTTCTAGGCATGTACTCCCCTGATCGTTGCGATCATTTTGTACTTCTTCTATTCGTCTTCGGGTTGTGGGGCCCTCAGTCCTGTTTGAGGCCCAAATTTTTAACCCGGCTAAATTACTAGCAATATGGGTACCGTTAGTTTCCGATTGACGTGTAGGACATTGTTATGATAGTGGGGCAGCTTGCTGATACTTTTCAGGAGAGATAGGCTCCGGTCTTGTTGATTGGATTGTGCGCGCGTGCTCGGTATTTCCGGTAGGTTATGGTTTATTATTTTATAGACTTTGCTCATATCAGGTATGAATATTATAACTTGCTAATGATTGGTGGGCTCTTGTGGTTTGGATACGGTTATGAGTAGGCTTATTGATCCGTGTAGGTGATTTAGGTGCTCTAGAGTAAGATTTTTGCTAGTAATCCTTAGTATAGGCTGTAGCTCTTCCTTAAGACTTGGCGTAGGTGGTGTAATATCCTTGGGATTAGGGTCATATGCCTTAGCTTAGTTTAGACTTCTTGTGGTTGGGATTATTAGATTAGGGAGCCTTAGCCTAGAATTAGATATAGGTTCGGGATATAGTAGATGTTATCTTTGATTTGTTGTTATTATTATTATTATTATTATTATCCTTTCTGGTTTGGTGTTCTATTTATCACGTAATTGTGGGACCAAGGCCGCAGAGATGGGATTGGCAGGAGCCAGGTCAGTATGGTTTTGCTTTGCTTAAGTTTCTATTTGTCGTACACTTTATGCTTAGTTCTAGATAGTTGACTTCCTTAGGCATGTCCCTTGGGGGTTGGTAGATAGTGTAGTATTCTCTTTTAATATTTGTGTTAGAATAGTCGGCCTTAGAGTCTGATGGGTATAGTTCATGGTAGGGTAGTTTCTTACTTGATTTTCTGGTTGATCTTATCGTGTCATATTCTTATGGTTAGCTTTGGTATGCGGATTTGTGGGCCTGAGGCCATGGTGTTGGGCTGGCTGGTGTCCAGGTTAGTACGATATTGTTTTGAAGGGCCTAATCCTCCACCTTGGTATAGCTGCGTGCAATTTATGGATACATACATACATACATTTGAATTGATTCATGTTAATCTCTTTTTCACATATGATTGGGTTATGGTATGGATTGATGGAAATTGATCGGTACAAAATTACGAGAATCGATTGGCTCGGTGGTTTAATAAGAAACTCTTCTTTTAACAAATGAATTTTAGACTAAGGAAAGATTTTACTGATTTACGCTGATTTCTATCATTTGAAACTCGAAGTACTCCCCTTTTAAATAAATGGAGCTCCAGGGAGAGCGTCCCACTTTTACCACTATTTTTGGTTAATAAAAATGGAAAACGGTTACCTTTACTATAAACTTGCGCTACTGAGGAGGAATTGTTCATCACTATTTTATCGACTTCGGGATGGGACTATATTTTTATTTTGTGCACTTGGTTTGAGAGACGATGTGAACCTTTCTTTCCATTGGTTATGGGATTATATTGATAAGCTCCGGCGGCCCCCTTTGCATATATATATGGGGTTTTACTTGTGGAAATTGTTATACTGGTAAGCTCCGGCGGCCCATGAGAATACTCAGCATTTTCTTGATTATACGTGGATATTGTGGAATTGATTGTTATTTTTATAAGCTTCGGCGGTCTGAAGGGACATTCCAGGTATTATAGTATGGTATTGGTTGGTAATCTCCGGCGGCAATTGAGGTGACTCAGGGTTCTCATTCATTATTGCATTGACCACCTTTCATTTCATTTCATTTCATCCATTCCATGTCGCATTTTCATGGTATTCCCTGTGTATCTTTACTATCGGAATCTGTGTGTAGTTGGCTATCTTTATCGGGTGTATTTTCTGGACTCGGGAAGTCTGAATTGGTTGTTGCTGGTCTATTATTTATGCTTTTCATATTGTGGCAGTATTTTTTCCCCTTTTTTATTTAGGTTTGACCATTATATTTCCTTCTGACTCATCTTTCTTACCCTTGGGTTATATTCTCTTTTTGTTATATTTATATCTTGTTTGAGCTTAGTCGGCCGATGATGCCTACTGGATACCGCATGTTTTGGTACTCATACTACACTTCTGCATCTTTTTGTTGATGCAGATCCTAGTATGAGTTATCACCGTTGATTGCAGTCCTCATGCAGAGTTGCTGCCTTGAGACATTGGGTGAGCTCTTGGCAATCGAAGTTGATCCATATCCCTCTACTTTTGGGCTAGTCTCCTACTGTACCTTCAGAGAGTGTCCGTAGTTTGTTGTATCTATCTAGAACATCTAAGTTGTAGTAGCACGTGTAGCGACTGACTCCGGGTCTTGGGGGATTCTTATGTATTTTATTCCCTTCCCTCCCTTTTTACTTATATTGGTTTATCGTATCTTCCGCTGTTATTGTTGTTTCTTCTGCTTTTGGGTTCTTCCTTGTGTTAGCCTGTTACTTATAGTTCCAGGCTAAGGGTTGGCTTACCTACTTGTGGGTTATAGTAGGTGCCATCACGACTTGAGTTTTGGGTCGTGACAGTTCTACTTCTAACTCTTTTTCTTTACACAAAGTGATTGCATTAACTGTTTCTTTTGGATTTTTTCTATTTCACTTGGTTATGCCCCTTGAGGTCTCTGTAACGAACTTTCCGGTCATTCCCATTCTTATGCTTTCTTTCTACTGTTAGAGCTTACCTATAGTGGCCCCCAGTCATTTATTGCTTGTTGGGACTGGTGGTTCGGTTCCCTGTCCGTTTGTTTGATCGTTATGGTTGTTTCCCTATTTTAGAGCCTTAACTTAGAATATTGTTGACTTCGGTCAACATTCATGGTAGATGCGCTCAAAATTTAATTTTGACAGTTTCGTTAGCTTTGGAGTGAGGAATTTTGTCTAGATGGACCCTTGGCCGGGATATGGGAGCCTTCGGTTTAATTTTATTTTGGTTTTTTGTGTTTTCTAGCCAGTTGAACTTGAAAGTTTGATTTTGGTCAACATTTGGAGAAGACGGACTCGGCTAGAAATTTTGTCAGCGCTGTTAGCTCCAGAGTGTTGACTTTAGTCTAGAGGGACCTTTGGTTCGGGTTCCAAGGCTTCTGGACTCATTTTAGCACTTGGTGTTCCGTTTTGGAAAAGTTGGCCTAAAGGTTGTTTTTGGGTGTGGGGCTCACTTTTCATTAAATTGACTTCTGTTGAGATTTTTGTCGATTTTGTTGAGTATAGAATGCCATTTTTAGTAACATAGCTCTGCTCATTTGTGTTCGCGGGAACCTGAATGTGTTCCCGGGGATCCATCAGAGTAAAATTTTATGTTTGCATAGAGTTTGGCAGCTGGTTGCTGTCATGGCACCAGCAGGCCATCGCCCACGCATGGGCATGGTCGCGTGCAGACAACAGTGTTCTTGTTGCCCCCTCTGGTTGGCCTTCGCCTGCATATCCCCTAGGCCGCATGCGCATGGCCGCGCGCACAGTGGTCGACCTGTGTGCACGTTGGGAAGCACCTGTCCTAGCCAGCGCTTGGCCTACGCGTCGCCTGTGCTCGGCCTCGTACGCATGGGCTGCGTAGGCAGCACCCTACCGCGTGCGTATAGGTAGCGTTGGCAGGCTTTAAGTTGGCCTTCTTCATTCTTTCATGTCATTTAACTCCGAACTTCGTTCCTCCATAAAAACCAGCTCCCTTGGCTAAATTTTTCACCTCTGCTCATCCAAGTTCTTGGGGGAAGATTATTATTGTTTTGCAGTCATTTCCCGGACTTAATTCGGTAAGTTTCCTTGCTAATTTATTATTAAATCCCTTTGAATTCTCTCTTAAATTTCTCTTGTTGGGTGGGCTGTTTTAGCCCCATTTTCCGGTCAAAATTCCTCTAATTTTCTGAGTATGCACTCATGAGATCATTGTGATCATAATGAGCTATTTCATTTTCTTCTTTGGGTTATGGAGCCCACGGGCCTGCCGGTTACCCAAATTTCAATCCGTCTATAATTATAGCTATATGGGTATTGTTAGTCTTGTTTTAACGCGTAGCTTATTGTCACGACCCAAAGCCATGATGGTGCCTACATAACCCTCGGTAGGCAAGCCAAACCCAACGATGCGAAAAACAACAATAACCATTAAAATAAGGAAATGCGGAAGGTATAACGAGAAGACAAGGCCAATAGCGTATATATACATACCATCATAAAAAATATACAAAATACGGCCCTAAAGTGACAAAAGAGACAAAACATTCACGAGAATCACACCGGACCACGTGTCACTAGTACAAGAGCGACTAAAGGAAGGAGTAGCTATACACCAAACTCTGTCTATCCAAAGTACAAAAATATAGACAGAATATACAAGATGGAAAGAATGTAAAAGTCTTCAAAAGCGCCGGTAGCTCACCGCTATCCAAACTGCAATAGGCCTCAAACAAAAGGAGGATCGGTGAAGGTGGCTCATACTAGGTATTGCATCAGAAAAAGATGCAGAGTGTAGTATGAGTACCAAGACAACGGGTACTAAGTATGCATCATAGGGCGACTTATCGCAGAAAGATAATATATAGATAATAAATTACAAGAAATTAAGCAAGGTACAGGGATCCACCTAAATCTAGTTATAAAGCTAAAAATCGAAACAGACAAACCAATAAAAGACAAGGCAACAACAGGAACCAACCCAATCAACGACAATTCAAAGGCACCAAAACCAATGAAATGTGAAGTGATGATGCAATGTATGAATATGCTCAAACCAAAACCCGGTACCTGGTACTTGGGCGCCCGGAATAGAACATCGTGCATGAAGGAAAAACCCAAAAATAGAGTATCGGGGTGCCCGGAAATGATCATCGGACTTATCAGTAAATGCATAAAGGTAAAAACCCAAAATAATACATCGGGCACCCGAAATTTAACCTCGGACTCATCAATATATGCATATAAAGTAGTATTTTTCCCTTCCCTTCCAAAATCCATGGTAAAATCCAATAATGTTTAGCTCAAACCCGAAAAGCACCGTAGTCGTAGTAAACCTCATTTTGAACCAAAAGTCTCAAAAAAATATTCCATTACCGTGCCAATAATATGCAATGCAGTATGAGCATGAAATGTCCATATTCAGAGAAAGCCACGCACAACAGGGCAAAATAGGGCAAAGTACCCTCCAAACCAAGAGAACTAACTTGGGGCTCCATACAAATACAAGCTATGGCCTCGAGACCACTGTTACATACAATAATAGAATAAAGCAGATAAAACAGGAAAGTAAAAGCGAAAGAGAAATACAAGAACCTCTATACTACCTCTAAAACCTCCTAAAAGAAACCTACGGATTTCAAGCTAGCCAAAATGATACTACAAGTTCCTAGATAAACATGATAATCCTAAACTATGATCCGAAATGGCCAATTTTAAAGTAATAAAAAATATTCAGGCCTAAATCTACCTAAATCTACCTAAATCTAACCTAACATTCTAGTAATATAAAAATATATATAATCTAACTAAACTCAGTCTATAAAGTAAACCATAACATACCTCAGGGCCAAACTGCAAGCACGAACTGTCACTCATATGCCTTCCTCTTTCGAACAGCCTCAGAAAGTTGCCACACTATTAAGAATACAATTCAGCTGTCAAGACGAGAAGAATGACACCCATATTGCTATACGAAAAATTAGGCCAGAAATCAAGTTGGAAAATGACCCTCGGGGCCCGCGCAATGAAACAAAAAATAAAATTCACAATTAAGTTTGCAGTGGGTTAAGGAATCCATGCTCAAAATTTGAGCGCAAACGGAGTTCATCTCGAGGCTCAAAAAAGCCCCGAAGTGCTACTAATTCAATGGATTTAACAAGGAAACAATGGAAAGAATAACGGGTTTAACGGGGATCATGCAACGTAAAAGAGATAAGGGATAGAGGGGAATTTACCAGATGAAGAGAACTAAAAGAGAAGAGCTGGAACTGGAGCTCAATGATCAACAATAGAGGAAATTAGAGTTTTTTTTAGGATAAAAATGAAGTGGACAGCTTAAATAGCTGTCTGGGGTCCTTCATCACAATCGCAACAGGAACCCCACGTTCACGAAGAAATGTGACCCAGACCATCGCGGTCGCGATAGGTCAGCCACGCGATCGGGTAGAGCAAGCTGGACCAGGTCCCAACCTGCTTCATCGCAAATGCAAAATGTAACCTACGCGATAGCAATGGTCAAGAAACTAGACCATCGTGAATGTGATGGCCACCATGCAATTGCAATGAACAAACTGGTCTGCAACTTTATAGCAGCAACCAGCAATGTACAAGTCTGAAAAAGTCACTCGATGGACCCTCAGAGTTCATCTAGAACACTGAGAACACAAATCAACCATGCTACCCAACATGAAATAACATTTCGGACTCAATGGAATCAACGAAACTCCCAACGGAGATCGTTCTAATGAAAAGTAGGCCCTATGCCCAATTCTTACTCGGAACTCAAAGATTTTCTTCACTTCATCAATAAAATTTAGTGGATCCTCATTCATTTACGAACCCCAAAACTCCAGCGGGTTCATACAGACAAAATCATAAACTCGGGCTGCTATCCCACCTTGAGGGTGGACGGGGATAGGAACCGGATGGTTGGACTGAGAGGCCAAGGTCTGGGCTAGCAAATAGATGGCATTCCTAAACTCCTCATTTGTGACCTCAGGGACTGGAACTAGAGGAACGACATTTTGTGCGGCTCGGTGAGGCATAGCACATCGAGTCATGATCTGAAATGTACAAGGTATGGATTAGAGGAACATTAGAGTTAAGCTCTATCGCACAATATGATCATAAAAGAAGTGAAGTTTTCTAAGACACCTCATAGATTCCCTCTCATATGTGTGGCGCGCTTCACACACATGTAAGAGACTCTACTCGATGCGGCTTTCAGACATCCTAAGACTCTTGAACCTGAGGCTCTGATACCAAGTTTGTCATGCTCCGAGGCTACCCCTGGGCATAACACGAGACTCGGGACCATAAGTTCCCCGAGCAAACCCTTGGTCATAGCATAACTCAGGCATATCAATTTAACATAGCGGAAGCATGATAAGAGAATTTAGAAACATAAACATATATATAGTCAAGCTGAATGGGAAGTACAATCCAAAAAGGAGACTCGAACACTGTCTATGTCTTAAAAGCCTCTAAACTAATATATTGAGCCGATAGGACAAGACCCCAACTGACTCAATATTCTGAAGGAAAGATAGATAACACAATTAGAATGGAAACTGGACCTCGAACCATGAGGACTCACCAATGTTGACTGGATATTCGACTTTGTCTAGCCACGAGCCTGATGGGAAATACCTGAATCCGCATTATCATGAGGATGCAGCGCAAAATATGTGTCAGTACTATAGGATGTACCGAGTATGAGAGATATGCATGATCATGATAAAACATACTTAAAACATGCTTAAGGTGAACCTTTTCATAAAGAAATAACATAAGAGGATTATCAATATATACGACATAAAACATGAGTCGAGGTTAAAACTCGAAGTATGATATCATATAACTTCATAGCTTGAAAATAATCATGTGGGAGTTTCCCATATGGAATCAAACCCACGAGAAGTACGGGGCAAACCAACCACGAAGTCCATAGTAATCCCTTCCCACTTCCACTCAGGAATGGGAAGTCGCTGCATCAAACCACCAGGTCTCATGTGCTCGAACTTAACCTGCTGACAGTTCAAGCACCGAGATACAAACTCCGCTATATCCCGCTTCATACCCCTCCACCAGTAAAGCTGCCTCAAGTCTCTATACATCTTCGCTGTGCCAGGGTGAATGGAATATCTAGTACAATGTGCCTCACGAAGTATCAATTGAATCAAATCACTAACCCTCGGAACACAAAGGCGACTATCATACCTCAGAACCCCATCTGAATCTAGAGTAGCCCGACTGGTCTCACCCTGAACAACTCGATCACGAAGGTCACACAACTGCTGATCCTCAAACTGACGGCTCTGAATCTGATCAATCAAAGTAGAACGAACCTCAACACGGGCGAGAACTCTGCTAGAATCCGACAAGTCGAGCCTAACCAAACGGTTAGCCAAGGACTGAATGTCCAAGGCCAACGGCCGCTCTGACACTGAAAGAGAAGCTAGGCTACCCATACTCACTGTCTTCCGACTCAAGGCATCCGCTACCACGTTTGCCTTGCCCGGATGATACAGAATAGTGAAGTCATAGTCCTTCAGTAACTCGATCCATCTCCTCTGTCTCGAGTTAAACTCCCGCTGACTCGTGATATACTGAAGACTACGGTGATCGGTGAAGATATCACAGTGAACTCCATATAAGTAATGCCTCCAGATCTTGAGCGCGAAAACTATTGCCGCCAACTCTAAGTCATGAGTGGGGTAGTTGCGCTCGTGAACCTTCAGCTGCCTTGACGCATATGCTATTACTCGACCCTGCTGCATCAACACACAACCAAGACCAACCCCAGAAGCATCACAATAAACGGAGAAGCTCTGACCCTCAACCGGCAAAGTCAAAACTGGAGCTGAAGTCAATAAGGCCTTAAGCCTCTGGAAGCTATCCTCACACTGATCCGACCACTGAAATGGGACATCCTTCCTAGTCAGCATAGTCAAGGGTTGCTGCCTTGAAGAAAATTCCCTCACCGGATCCGTTCTGTAGTAACCTGCCACCCAATTAAAGCTCGCCTCAGTAACAGTAGATAGTCTAGGCCACTCACAAACCGCTGAAATCTTTCTCGGATCAACCCTAATCCCATCCTTGGACACCACGTGCCCTAGGAATGCAACTGACTCAAGCCAAAACTCACACTTTGAGAACTTGGCATAAAGCCGATGATCTCTCAAAGTCTGGAGTATAACCCTCAAGTGCTGCTCATGCTCATCTCTGCTACGCGAGTATACCAAGATGTCATCTATAAAAACTATCACAAATGAGTCCAAATACGGGCCAAAAACCCTGTGCATCAAGTTCATAAAGGCTGCGGGGGCATTAGTCAACCCAAAAGACATCACCAGGAACTCATAATGGCCATAACGTGTCCTGAATGCTGTCTTAGGGATGTCCTCCGCCCTAATCCTCAATTGATGGTAGCCAGACCTCAAATCAATCTTCGAAAACACAACTGAACCCTGAAGCTGGGCAAACAAATCATCAATCCTCGGCACGGATTACCTATTCTTCACTGTCACCCTATTCAGCTGCCGAATAATCCAATTACACATGCGCATGCGACCCCATCCTTCTTCTTCACGAAGAGAACAGGAGGCACCCCACGGGACACACTAGGTCTAATAAACCCCTTAGCTAACAGATCCTGGAGCTGCTCCTTAAGCTCCCTCAACTCAGCAGGGGCCATACGTAAGGAGGAATAGAAATGGGCCTAGTGCCCGGCTCCAACTCAATAGCAAAATCAATATCTCTCTCAGGTGGAAGGCCTGGCAGGTCGGTAGGAAACACATCGAGGAAGTCTCTAACCACAGGAACAGACTCAGGAGAAGTAGGGTCAGCACTAACATCTCGGACATATGCTAGATAAGCTAAACACCCATGGGCAATCAACTTCCTAGCTCGAAGACAAGAGATGATCCCAGATGGTGCATGGCTAACCGAACCCTGCCACACAACCGGGGATACACCGGGCACAGCTATGGTAATGGTCTTGGCATAACAATCCAAAACCACACGGTGAGGGGATAACCAGTCCATGCCCAGTATCACATCAAAATCTAGCATATCAAGAATCATCAAGTCTCCCCAAGTCTCCGAATCACCAATAGATAACATACAGGATCTCACAATCCGATCCACTACTAAAGAATCTCCTACTGGGGTCGAAACAGAAACAGGAACAGATAATGGCTCACTAGCCAACCCCAAACAAGGCACAAAGTAGGCAGATACATATGAACAAGTGGATCCAGGATCAAATAAAGCCATAGCAGGTTGATGGCACACAGAAATCGTACCTGTAATCACAGCATCTGAGGCCTCTGCCTCTGGTCTCCTAGGGACCGCATAAAACTGAAGACGACCTCCACCTGCCCGACCGCCATCCCTACCACCTGCCCTACCGCGTGGCGCACCACCTCTAATCTGACGACCACCCCCTCTAGCTGGGGGATGAACTGCTCGTAAAGGCTTGGCTAACTGAACTACACCCTGCTGAGGGCAATCTTTAGCAAAATGACCCATCGCACCACAAGTAAAACAAGCCCCTGACGGCCTGCTCAGTCGGGATGAACCAGCAGATCCCGTATGACCACCACGACCTGATGCCCCAGAAACTGTACCCCTCGAAGACTGGCCGCCATAGCCCTGATGGCTGCTCTGTCCCTGCTCGAACTGGGTACTACCGAAAGTCTGAAGAGAAGCCTGAACCGGACGGCTGGACTGACCCTAGTACTGCTGTGGCTGATAACTCCGGCTCCACTGGCCAGGACCTCTACCACCATATCTGGAACCACTATAGACACCCTGATGTTGAGGCCTCTTATCTCTGGCCTCAAACCCCTTACAAATCTCCGGATCCTATCAGCCTCGGTAGGAATGATCATAGCTCCGAACGGTGCTAGCTGATGAAAATGGGTCTCATACTCCGAGATAGTCGTAGACCCCTGTACAAGGTGAGTAAACTGCTCCCTGCGACGCTCCCGATCACTCTGGGGTAGGAACTTGGATAAGAGTAAACTCCACTCCATGCGTAGAATCTCCATCGGGTTGTTGCTTTAATAATGTAGGGTTAGGGTTAGAGGAATTTCTTGGTTGGAATTCTTATTGGTCAATTTGCTAATATAAACATGGAAATTGAGTAGCTGATGTTAAAGAGGAAGCCTAGCTAGCCATCAGAGGAGGCTGACCAATGGCCAGTTAGGCCATGAGTTAGGGTTTAGGTCATTTTAGGTAAAAATTGCATGGAAAGAGAAGAGAGTGTTTTTATGTATATATAATTGTATTGCTCGTTTGTCACGACCCGATTTCTCGGTCATGATGGCACCTACAACCCCCGGTAGGTGAACCAATCCCTGTAGCCCAGAACAGTTAGTAATGGGCTACTATCTAACAAATAAGAGAACAAAACGAATAAAATAGATAACAGGTATATAAATATATACATATGCGGAAACTAAACCAAACCCCAAGACCTGGTATCATAGTACAGAGCCAAAACTACATACATTGAGGGAAAACTATCCAAAAGAATATATACAGATGTCTCTGAATGGTAATAGAGTACATAAAGCAAAAGATAAACTAAAGCTGAGCTCCGATCGCCAAGAGCTCACCCTCAGTCTGAAGTAGTCCTCAACAGATCTCCAAGCACGAACCGCAGCGACCTAACGGCGATGGCCCACGCTAGGATCTGCACCCAAAGATGCAGGGGGTAGGGGTGAGCACCAAATGCGAAGCATAAGGTACCCAGTAGGTATCATAGGCCGACTGGGCACATATAAGATAAAAGCGCAGTAATAGACAGAATAGAAGCAAGTAGTCACAGAAATCAACGAAAGGTACACAGGAACTAGCCCAGAGGGAAATCAACAGAACCACATGTGAGGCTAGCAAGCAGAATATTCACATCAAAGGCACAGGTGAAAGTAAGAAATAACGCACCTGGGGTCCTTGCAATAACAGTGTATATAAAATAAGTTTACGAAATGGACGGTATACCGGTAACCTCAAGTGTAAGAAGAAGAGAGAACGAGTGAAAATAGGCATGCTCAGAGACATGAATCAAACTCAACTAATCACACCAATGTCATACTTATCCATAATAGAGAACAATTCTATAAGTAAAAAGCAAAAGTCTACCTACAGTCCCTCGGCCGCCCATACAACCGAGGAATACAAACAAGTGAAAACAAACCCTCCGGTATCCCATACTACCGGAGCGTACAATCAGCAAACAGCAAACAAGGGTGGAACCTCGAACCATGAATGATATGATGCATGAAGATCTCAAGTGCCATAGTATCTCTGTATGTACCTCCTCCGGCGCCGATCCGGCCCAGCAGTTAGGTTCCATGGAAGGACTCTGCCCGTATACCTCTACTCCCCCGTATACCCCTCTTCCGGCACACGCAGCCCGTAGCCCCTGGCCCGGATAGCAAGGTCCATGGAGGTCCCAGACCCCACACTCAAACTCAGTATCAGAACATGTATCAAGATAGAGACCCAGTCTCGATATCAAGATAGAGACCCAGTCTCGAATATGCATGCCCAGACCCTGTCCAGGACTAAAAATAGTAGGAAAATATCTCAAAAACCCCTCCAAGGGTGCCCGGGCGTAGCCGGGTCTAAACAATAAAAAGTCATCTCAGGTGCTCGGTCCAACCGAGACTAAAAAATCATCTCAAGTAACAAGAAAACTCAACTAGCACCCCGGCCCTGCCGAGTCTAGCGATAATCGTAAAACTGATGATTTTAAACATAATTTTACTTTCTTGCCCAAAAATATTCACAAGTTTAAATCAAACCATTTCCAAATTATTTCCATCAAAACGGGCCCCCCGGGCCATGCAAGGTTTAGAAAATAGTGCCAGTAGGCCCGAAGCCAAAACCATAGTAAAACATGGATAAAACCTCTTTATATGCATGGAAATGGTATGATCACACACAATTGCTGCCCCGCAGCTCACAATCAACCTATCGACCCTACACAGGCCCACAGCTACTCAGCAAGCATAACCAGCCTAGAAGGATAATACTATGCCCGGGACTCGCGGACATTCCCGAAATCCCACCTTCTATGTTCCAGAGTCAACAAGGCCTCACAGGACCACAAGGGTAAATAAAATATATTCGCAAATACTACAAGCAACGGAGGAATAAAAATAGGCGGACATGAATAAAGCGGTCGAGGTCTGTGGTACCAACCTAATAAACCAACCCAAGGATGCCCATTAATACAATTTTATTTTATATATACGGAGTCTAGGGAAAATAAACTGTAACCTACCTGTCGTCCGACGACAAGCTGCTAGAACCACGATGTCCAAGTTCGAACCACTCCAAGAAAATCCAAAACTAAATCGGAATCGGAATCGAATTTGGGACGGAATAACTTAACGTAGATAATTGATTTTCTTTTGGAGATTAAATAAAACGTGCAAACATTTTCTTCCCATCAACACTCTTCAATAATTTGTAAGTATATATGTGCAGGATTGTTGCCTACATAGAGGCATTTTATATCAATGCAAAAGGAATGGAATGCAAACTCATTATTACCAAAATGGATAAGGACAAGGATGTTTGGCCTTTCTGTGCGTGTATATGCTGAAGACCACTACAATATATGCTAGTTGTTGCCTTCATCTTCCACTTACACGTGGGGGTGGAGGTGGCAACCAATTTCATCCCGCTAAGTATATACTTGGGTATTGCATAAATTTGTGGTATAATAAATATAATATTTTAAATATACTGTAATTCATACAAAATTATTTTGAATAAAACCTACTATATTATAATAATAAATTTCAACGTAACTAAGTTTACTATCTCCGTTAAAATATTACGGAGTATAAAACCTTATAAAATAAATACATATATACTTATAATGTAACAAATATATTTTTCATAAACCTTTAAAATATTTTGAAAAGGCAATAATAATATAATTTGTACCAAATTCAACTTTTAAATAACGTATTTTCAAATACACGCACGATACTTATAAAGTTCTTAAGTTTAGGCTCGTAATTCGCCTACGCACGATTTCGATATTCAAGAATTCTCCCGGGATCCTCCCTTATATTTTATCACTGTTTCGGAACTGAAATGGCATTTTAAAACGTGACGTCGAGGCTTAAATCGCGTTTAACCCGACCCGGTTCGCGACCCGGTTCGTAACCCGTTTTCTGCCAGACAGTCCGCGGTAAAACAGTCATAACTTTTTACTCCGAGATTATTTGGACGTGAAGTTTTGTGCGTTGAAAACTAGACTCGTAGACCTTCGATTTGGTATTTTGGGGGACTTCTAACTCTTTATATATTGGGAGAAAAGCCCCGAGACATTTGACCCAAAGTTCAGGAAATTTGTTAAAGGTCTTACGATATCTTTTGTCGATTTGCTTGACTTCAAAACTCAAACGTGGAAATGACCGGAAGGGTCATTACATCATCCACTACTAAAAAGGGCTTTCGTCCTCGAAAGTCAAGGTCAAGGGAGTACCTGAGGTCTAAAATAGCTGCGGATACTGAACCCGCATATCTCTCTCGGTCTCCCAGGTAGCCTCCTCGACTGGACGGTGCCTCCACTGAACCTTAACAACCGGGATCTCTCGAGATCTCAATCTCCTGACATCTCTGGCCAAAATAGCTGACGGCTCCTCAACAAAGGCTAAACCCTCATCCAACTGAACTGAATCCCATTGCAACACATGAGACTCATCTGGGATATACCGACGCAGCATCGAAACATGAAACACAGGATGTATAGCCGAAAACATCGGAGGTAAGGCTAACTGATAGGCAACGCTACCAACCCTCTGCAGAATCTCAAACGGCCCAATGTACCTGGGGCTAAGCTGGCCCCGCCTACCAAATCTCATCACGCCTTTCATGGGCGATACCCGGAGAAACACCAAGTCACCGACACTAACTCCAAGGCACGAAGCTACGATCAGCATAACTCTTCCTGCGCTGTCTGAGGCTGCCCGAAGTCTGTCCTGAATCACTCGGACTCGGTCTAAGGAATCTCGAAGCAAATCTGTGCTCTGTGGCCCAGCACTAAAACCATCAAACCAACCTACCGGTGATCTGCAACGCCTGCCATACAACGCCTCAAAAGGTGCCATGCCGATACTCGAATGGAAGCTGTTATTATAAGCAAACTCTGCCAAGGGAACAAACTGATCCCAAGAACCTCCAAAGTCAAGAACACAAGCCCGAAGCATGTCCTCCAGAATCTGAATAGTCCTCTCGGACTGGCCATCTGTCTGAGGGTGGAAAGCGGTGCTAAGATGAACCTCTGTACCCAAATCTCGCTGAATAGCCCTCTAGAACTGAGATGTGAACTGAGTGCCGCGGTCTGAAATGATAGAAGCTGGGACCCCGTGCAATCGAACAATCTCACAAAGGTAGATCTGAG
Organism: Jaltomata sinuosa; assembly: GCA_003996215.1. Taxonomy (NCBI): domain Eukaryota; kingdom Viridiplantae; phylum Streptophyta; class Magnoliopsida; order Solanales; family Solanaceae; genus Jaltomata; species Jaltomata sinuosa. Next base: position 117,253 of record QJPP01005102.1, read on the forward strand.
CTAACCTCTCTGCGCCATAAGAAGTCTGAACCGGCAAGAAATGTGCTGACTTAGTCAGCCTATCAATAATCACCCATATGGAATCAAACCCATGAGAAGTACGAGGCAAACCAACAACGAAGTCCATAGTAATCCCTTCCCATTTCCACTCAGGAATGGGAAGTCGCTGCATCAAACCACCAGGTCTCATGTGCTCGAACTTAACCTGCTGACAGTTCAAGCACCGGGATACAAACTCTGCTATATCCCGCTTCATACCGCTCCACCAGTTAACTGCCTGAAGTCTCTATAATTCTTCGCTGTGCTCAGGGTGAATGAATACTAGTACAATGTGCCTCACGAAAGTATCAACTGAATCAAATCACTAAACCCTCGGAACACAAAAGGCGGACTATCAAACCTCAGAACCCCATCTGAATCTAGAGTAGCCCGACTGGTCTCATCCTGAACAACCCGACACGAAGGTCACACAACTGCTGATCTCTCAAACTGACGCTCTGAATCTGATCAATC
>QJPP01005103.1:0-40907 GCA_003996215.1 Jaltomata sinuosa
TTGGTATACTCACGGAGTAGAGATGAGCATGAGCAACACTTGAGGATTATACTCCAGACTTTGAGAGATCATTGAATTTATGCCAAGTTCTCAAAGTGCGAGTTTTGGCTTGTGTCAGTTACATTCCTAGAACATGTGATGTCTAAGGATGGGATTAGAGTAGACCCGGGTAAGATATCAGCAGTTCGTGATTGGCCGAGACCTACTACTCCTACCAAGGTTCGTAGCTTTGTTGGGTTAGCGGGGTACTACAGGAGGTTCGTCGAGGGGTTTTCTTCCATAGAAGCACCTTTGACTAGGCTGACTAGGAAGGATATCCCATTTCAGTGGTCAGATCAGTGTGAGGATAGCTTTCAGAGGCTTAAAGCCTCGTTGACTTCAGCACCAGTGTTGACCTTGCGAGTTGAGGGCCAGAGTTTCTCGGTGTATTGTGATGCTTCAAGGGTTGGTCTGGGTTGTGTATTAATGCATCAGAGTCATGTGATAGCATATGCGTCGAGGCAGCTGAAGGTTCACAAGCGCAACTACCCTACTCATGACTTGGAGTTGGTAGCGATAGTCTTCGCGCTTAAGATTTGGAGGCACTACTTATATGGGGTTCACTGTGAGATCTTTACCGATCACCATAGTCTTTAGTACATTACGAGTCAACGAGAGCTGAACTCAAGGCATAGGAGATGGATCGAGTTACTGAAGGACTATGACTTCACTATTCTGTATCATCCGGGCAAGGTAAACATGGTAGCGGATGCCTTGAGCCAGAAGGCGGTGAGTATGGGTAGCCTAGCTTCACTTTCAATTTCAAAGCGACCATTGGCCTTGTACATCACGTCCTTGGATAACCGTTTGGGTAGGCTTGACTTGTCGGATCCTAGCAGAGTTCTTGCCAGTGTTGAGGTTCATTCTACCTGTATGGATCATATTCAGAGCCGTCAGTTCGAGGATCAGTGGTTGTGTGACCTTCGTGATCAGGTTGTTCGAGGTGAGACCAACCTGACTACTTTAGATTCAAATGGGGTTCTGAGGTTTGATAGTCGACTCTGTGTTCCGAGTGTTGGGGATTTGATTCAGTTGATTCTCCATGAGGCACATTGTTCCAGATATTCCATCCATCCTGGCTCAGCCAAGATGTACAAAGATTTGAGGCAGCTTTACTGGTGGAGTGGTATGAAGTGGGACATAGCGGAGTTTGTGTCTCGGTGCTTGAATTGTCAGCGGGTGAAGTTCGAGCACATGAGACCTGGTGGTTTCATACAGCGACTTCCCATTCCTGAGTGGAAGTGGGAAGGGATTACTATAGACTTCGTAGTTGGTTTGCCATGTACTTCTATGGGTTTCAACTATATTTGGGTGGTTGTTGATCGGCTGACTAAGTCAGCACACTTCTTGCCAGTTCAGACTACTTACAGTGCAGAGAGGTTAGCCCAGATTTACCTTCGTAAGGTTGTGCGGTTACATGGGGTCCTAGTTTCTATCATTTCAGACCGCGGCACTCAGTTCACATCTCAGTTCTGGAGGGCTATTCAGCGAGACTTGGGTATAGAGGTTCAACTTAGTAATACATTCCACCCTCAGACAGATGGCCAGTCTGAGAGGACTATTCAGGTTCTGGAGGATATGCTTCGGGCCTGCGTTCTTGACTTTGGAGGTTCTTGGGATCAATTTGTGCCTTTGGCCGAGTTTGCTTATAATAATATTTTCCATTCAAGCATTGACATGGCACCTTTTGAGGCATTGTATGGTAGGCGTTGCAGATCGTCGGTTGGTTGGTTCGATGGTTAGGAGTCTAGGCCACAGAGTACAGATTTACTTCGGGATTCCTTAGACCGAGTACGAGTGATTCATGAAAGACTTCGGGCAACTCAGAGCAGGCAGAAGAGTTACGTTGATCGTCGACTTCGTGCCTTGGAATTTAGTGTTGGTGACTTGGTGTTCCTCTGTGTATCGCCATGAAGGGCGTGATGAGATTATATAGGCGGGCCAAGCTTAGCCCTAGGTACATTGGGCCGTTTGAGATTCTTCAAATGGTTGGTAGTGTTGCCTATCAATTAGCTTTGCCTCCGATGTTTTCAGCTATGCACCCAATTTTTCATGTATCGATATTGCGATGGTATGATCCAAATGAGTCTCATGTGTTGCAGTGGGATTCGGTTCAGTTGGATGAGAGGTTGACTTTTATTGAGTAGTCGGTTTCTATTTTGGCAAGAGATGTCACGAGGTTGAAATCTAGGGATATTCCGATTGTGAAAGTTCAGTGGAGGCACCGTCTGGTTGAGAAGGCTACCTGTGAGACCGAGAGTAAGATGCGGGCTCAGTACCCGCAGCTGTTTGAGCCTTCAAGTACTTCTTCTTTCTTGACTTTCGAAGATTAAAGTCCCTTTTAGTAGTGGATGATGTAATAACCCTTCTGGTCATTTTCACGTTTATGCTTTCTTTGTACTGTTAGAGTTTTCCTGTAGTGGTCCCAAATCATTTATGGCTTGCTAGGACTGGTTGTTCGGTGCCCTGGCCGTTCGTTTGGTCTTTATGGTCGTTTCCCTATTTTAGATCTGAGTCTTAAGAGTTCAGTTATCGAATTTTGCGATAGTGATTTGCGATCGTATGACCTTAACCTTCGTCTGTATCAAAGGCTTGCGAGAATAAATTTGAAAATTTTACTAACATCGCGTGTATTTGAAAAAATTTGATTTGAAGGTTCAATTTGGTTAAAAAAATTATTTTTCTAAAATTATTTTAAATATTTATGAAAAGTACTTTTGTTATGATAGATTTGTGTATGTATTTATTTTTTATAAGAGTTTATAATTTATTAATATTTTAATGGAGATAGTAAACTTAGTTATGTTAAAAATTATTATCATAATACAGTAGGTTTATTCAAAATAATTTTCTATTAATTTTGATATATTCAAAAGTTTATATTTATTTTACCACGAACTTATGCAATACCCGAGTATAAATATATTGAGGACCCATCAAAGTGAATGGTTAAGATAAAATTGTTGTTGACACCAAAGGTTTCTACGTGGATTGCATCTATTGTACTCATTAAATGTTTCTACTACTTTTTTTCCAAGTTATAACTTTTAAAGTGTTAACTAATTAATTTAATTGTGTTGGACATAATGAACCGCCTCTCATATATGTAACTATTTATTCATTAGCTTTCATTTCTAATTTGTTCTACCTCTTTCAACCATTTAAAAGGTAGCTATATATAAGTGTGTGTTTGTATACTTAATCACGTACAAAAGGATTTTTGTAAGATAATCTTTTGCTTGGGCTGATTAAAGTGACCCATATCGTGGGATATATCTTAAAGAAGCCTTTCTTTCACCCTTCTTTTCATTTGATATAACTCGTTGTTATACATATATCAATATACACGTTAAGAGGAATTTCGTAGCAAATCTTTTGATGTGATGTTCGTTCATCAAAGAAAATCAATTATCTACGTTAAATTATTCAAGCCCGAATTCGAATTTGATTTTATTTCGGAGCGGTTCGGACTTGGACATCGTTATTCTAGCATCTTGGCATCGGACGACAGGTAGGTTACGGTTTAACTCTTTTAGACTTCGCATATATAGTATATAATTATACTAATTAGCATCCTTGGGTTGGGTTTATTAGCTTGGTACCCCAGACCTTTTCCACTTCTTCATGTACATCTTATTTTTGCTCCGTGGATTGTAGTATTCGTTGTAGTTGATAGTATCACTCTTGTGGTCCTGTGTGGCCTTGTTTTGACTCTGGACCATAGATGGTGGATTATTTGGGAATGTCCGTGAGTTCCGAACATCGATACCGTTATTATAGTGTTAGTTATGCTTGTTGTAGAGCGATTGCAGCCTGTGTACGGCCGATAGATTGATTGTGAGCGTTGGGCTACTGCCTATGTTTGAGCATACCATTATCATGCATATAAAAGATTTTTCACATGTTTTACTATGGTTTTGGCTTCGGGCCTACTATTGATGGTCTTATAAACCTTGCATGGCCTGACGAGCCCTTTTTCGATAAAAATAGTTAATAAAGGTTGGAACTGTTTTTATGGATATTTTTGGGGTAAAAAAAAGAATTAAAGGATAATTTTTATTATTGTTTTCACACTTATACTAGACTCGACTGGGCCGTAGTGCTAGAATTTATTTCCTATTGATTTAAACTGATACTAGACTCGATCGGACCGAGCAACATATTGATTTTACTACTATTTTAAATCCGGTTATGTTCGGGCACCCTTGTTGGAGTTTTTGAGACTTGATTCACAGATTTAGACCCGGGTAGAACCCCGAGCATGCATTTTCGAGGTCTGGTGACTTATTTGGATCTGGCTACATTACGATTATATTGAGATTATGAGTTTTAGTATGTGGTCTATGAGTAGACCTCTATGGACTCTGTCGTTCCAGACCAAGAGCTACGGGCCGAGGTTGATCGAAGGAGAGGTGTGCGGTGGAGTTGAGGTACTTGGGGGAATTCCTTCCATGGATCCTGCCTCTGTTGGGCCTTTTAGGTACCGGAGGGGGTAACATACGACACTATTATCACTTGATTTCAGCATATCATATCATATCATGCACATTGTGTTCGGATCCACCTTTATTTGTTGTTTTCTCAGTGTACGCTTCGGTAGTATGGGATGTCGGAGGGTTTGTTTCACTTGTATGTGTTCCTCAGGTGTATGGGAGCCCGTGGAACTGTAGGTAGACTTTTATTTATTATTATTCTATCGCGATATTGACCTGGATTAGGGTGTTACTAGCATGACTTGGTGTTAATCTTGTTTTCAAATGTGTTATCATTATTTTCCTTGCCTCCGTCCCTTCTTACTTGAGGTTACCGATATACTGCCTTGTCCTTTAACTCTCGTTATATACTATTATTGCATGGACCCTGATAAGTTTGTATTCTACCTACTTATTTAGCTTCTAATCTTATGCCTTTGCTAGTATAAAGTGGATAAATAGTGCAATTTGACACAAATTTCTTTTATTTTACAAGTTTCTGTGTTTTAGAAGTGTTCGGAAAAGATTCAAATGAAAACAAGTCAAATGGGAGCTAAAAGGAGCTGCTGATCACTGACACCAAGTTACTCATCGCGACCGCGAGAGTAAATGACGCGACCGCGACACAAGGAAGAAGTCAGAACCACGCGACCTCGAGGTTGAGACCACACAACCGCGTGGAGAGAAAACACAGAACCTCGTGATCGCGAAGCATGATCACACGACCGCGATGAAGGCGTCATCAGCTGTAGGACAGATTTGGAAATTCCCACTTTTGGAAACCCCTATTGATATAAAACTCTTCTCAGCCGATTGGGAAGGTATCTTTGGCTATTCTCACAACTTTTGGCAAGCTTGGAGAGCAAGTTCATTAACCAACACCATAGGAGTGAAGATTTGGATGCTTTGTATTGTAAAATCTTAAGTTCCATTCTTCAAACTCTTGTTCTTAATTGCTATTTTATTGGTGTATATTCTTCAAACTCTTGTTCTTAATTGCTATTTTATTGGTGTATTGTTGACTTGGGATTTTGGGTTTTGTATTAGAGATAATACTTGCTTGGGTATTCAATGCATGTATAGATTTTGCTCTTGTGTGATTATTTGGGTCTATTGAATCCTCCATGCTTGAATTTATAGTCAATGGTTGCAAACATTGACTTAGCTTTCTAATTTGGGTTGTTGCTTCAGAAAGGATTTCCCTAAATTCGGGAAGTTTTAATAGTGGGGATTTGGGGTTTCCACTCTAGATCAAAGCTAGAGATAGTTTGGTTGCAGGAAACTCCCATCTAAGAATTGGGGCTAGAAATAGACCAATTTACCCAAGTTGATTTAGTTGGGTTATTTCTTACTCGTGGTGGTTCGAGAGAACACACGAGATATATGCTTGATTGGTAGAAAGACGGTTAGGCATACCTGTGACCAAGACTACCAAAGTGTTAATCGAGTGCAAGTCTTGTGAATTAAATTCCCATTCCCAAGCCTCCCTTGTTGTCCTTGGTTGGAAAAGGCAAGGTGAAAGCCATTGATCAATTTATCTTTTATTTGATTTTCTTTTATCTTTAGTTGTAGTCTAACCCCCCCTCCCTTTAGATATCTTTTTCCCTTTTCGTTAATTGAACTTCAATAAGTTGCTTGAACTCTTTATTAGCTCAATCGCGACTACATTGTTCTCTGTGGGTATGACCCCGATATCCGTTGGGAATATAAATGTGTTTTGCTCTGACGATCGACGTGACCTCCAACTTGGGGAGCACGATTTGAGCGTTATCAGACCCCAGGTGTGTTCCTTCTTCCTTCGCCTATGTTCTATGGTGTTTAGCTTTATTAGCTAGCCTAGCATGATTGTTTCCTCCTTGTAGTCTTTTTGTGCTAGCTTCCATGTACTTGTTCATTGTTTCTGTGACTACTTGTTTCATTTCTGCTATATTATTGCTTTTATATCTTATATGCACCCAGTCGGCCTATGATACCTACTGGGTACCCGTTGCTTTGCAATTGGTGCTCATACTACACTTCTGCATCTTTGGGTGCAGATCTGAGTGCAAGTTCTCACCACTGACCGTGCTGCCTCGTGCAAGGTGCTTTTGGACTATCCGAGATTGAGGGTGAGCTCTTCACGATCGGGCTTAGCTTTAGTTTGTCTTCCGTATTATGTACTCCCTTATCATTCAGAGACATGTATTTATTCTTTTGGATCTTTTGTACTCTGTATACTTAGTTCCGACTCTTATACTATGATACCATGTTTTGGATTGGTTTTAGCTTCTGTATACTTATTCCTGTTGTTCCTTTTCTTATTCTTATATCCCTTGCTTCCGCTTATATATATGTTTTCTTCTACTTGTTAGTTGGATTGTAGCCGTTACTAACCGTTCTGGGCTACGGGGATTGGTTCACTTACTGGGGTTGTAGGTGCCATCATGACCGAGAAATCGGGTCGTGACAGCTTGGTATAAGAACCTAGATTCACCGGTGTCATCGGTATAGGAGCCAATGTCTAGTAGAGTCTTACGGATCAGGGTGGAGACATCCGTACTCAATCTTTGGGAGGCTATAGTGACATCTTAGGAAATATAACTCTCTTATTGCTTCAGTATCATGCGTAGTCCTTGAAATTTTCTTGAAATCTCACTTGTTCTAGTTCATTCTTCCGCAGATGGTTCGTACGAGAGCGTCGGCATCATGTGGAGACGAGCCTCTGACTCTAGAACCTCTGACACCAGCTAGGGGCCGAGGAGGTCATAGAGGTAGGGTTTGAGGATGTCCTCGAGTAGCGTCACCTACTAGAGATGCTAGAGCGGAGATAGAGATCGAACACGAGTATGAGCCAGAGTTAGTTCCTGAGCAGCAATATGTGGACCAGGGGGCACCCCACGTACCACCAGCTCCAGCACCCGCTTATGTGCCAGCTTCAGCCCCAACTCAGTCTTCAGATATTCGGTGTTTGCTATTACAGCTTTTGGGCATGATTGGAGAGCGACCTTCTGAGGTAGCACAGACATCCGCTCAGGGGGAAGCCGGGGGTACACCGAGTTCAGGAAAGCAGCCTACCACTACGGCTCCTTGTGCCGAGATTATTTTGGGTCTATCTATTGCACAACCTCTTGATTCTCGCCCAGCTGTGACAGAGACAGAGCAGAAGGCGTTTGGTAGGTTTCTGAGATTGGCACCTCCGAGGTTCACTGGTACTTCTAGTTAGGACCCATATGATTTCATTACTACTTGTGAGGAGATTTTACACCATTTGGGTTTATTGGAGACTCGCGGAGTTGGGTATACTTCTTATTAGCTGGAGGGCCCAGCTAAGTTATGGTGGAGGGCCCAGGTTGCTTGCTGGCCATCTTCATCACCTCCGTTGTTTTGGTCCAAGTTTTATTAGGCCTTCATGGACAAAGTCTTGCCTTAGAGTGATCGTGAGCATCGCTGGAAGAAGTTTACTAGGCTTATGTAGGGACACATGTCCGTATCTGAGTATGAGACTCGGTTCTATCATCTTGCTCCATTCGGGGCTATGATCATTCCCACCGAGCCAGACAGGATTCGCAGGTTTGTTTGGGGATTGCGGATAGAGCTTAGACATCCAACTGAGATATTAGTTTCTAGTGGCCGGTCATTTCAGGCTATTGCAGATTATGTACATACTTTAGAGGAGTTGCATTGACATGATCAGGGGTCTGGAGATAAGAGGTCTCATCATTATCACGCCCCGAGGCTACCCCCTAGGCATAACACAGGACCCGGGACCACAAGTATCCCAAGCTAACCCTTGGTCATAGCATACTCAGTCATTCAATACAAGAAACATAGCAGAAGCATACATAATGAATATAGAAATCCATAAACTGAAATGGGATAAAGTCTACGAAATACCAATCCAGAATACAAACTAGCTATGTCTGAAGCCTCTTAGTCTAACATAAGAGTTGATGGGACAATACCCCAACTAACTCAGAAATCCAAAGAAAACAACATAAAGAGACAAGTCTAACACTAGCCCTCGAATAATGAGGACTCACCAACAGAAGCTAGATCTATGACGATGTCTTAGCACGAGCCTGAGGAGTGGAGCCTGAATCTGCATCATCAAAGGATGCAACGCAAGATATGCGTCAGTACTATAAGATATACTGAATATGTGAGACATGCATAAACGAGGTAAAAACATACTTGAAATATACTTAAGACTGAGATCATGTGTAAAAGAGAAGTCATAAGAAAATCATAATTTAAGCATAAGGTAAAAGATATCAAAGCTTAAGACTTAAAACATTCATATGTGAGTTTCTTATAACCGACAATAGACCATGTGAGCTACATGGAATCCAACTATATAACTCTAGTTGGCAAAGCTACCCCGAACCTTGCCAAGGAGCGGGGTACTATATATATCATAGCGTGGAACCACTTTCATAAGGGACACTCTCAACTAACGAGGACCCTGCTTTATGAGGAGACACTCTCAACTAACGAGGACCCTCTTCACCTACGCTGGCAGCGTAGTTTTGGACTTGGGTTATCGAACCCTCATCACTCGGTGCTAAATACTACTCCCAAAAATATTCATACATATAGCTCATATATACTAAAGTCATATCTAATTCCAAAACTGTTTGAAAAGCATAAGTACATATCTAATGTCATGCAAATTCAAATCATAAGTCTTAAAGCTTAGCATAGCCATTCACTTTTCTTTCTAAATTCATAACTTGAAAAAATTGGGCATGCAATTTCATAAATACTAGAGATCATAATATCAATGCATGCCATTTTCCTTAAATCAATCTATGCATGCAAAATTTTGCTAGGATTAGCCTTTAAATCATAAGGTAAATAATCATTTGCAAAACACGTGTAAATCATAAAATTGAACTTAGAATTCATTGAAGAATCATGAGAAAATACTTAATAGTAAAGCCCATGAGAATTGGGTAAGAACCCTAACTTGAAATTAATAAATTTAATTTAGAAGAATTGGGGTTTTGGGAATAAGGATGAAAGAATCCCCTTATTGAATACCCACACGTCAAAGATGGGCCTGTAAAACAAAATTTAACAAATGATCAGTTTGAGAATAATAATACTTCACCAGATAGAGAGAGCAAGGAAAATGAGGAAGACATAAGCAATAATGTACAACAAATTAGTTAGCAGCAGATCTCTCTCCTAAACACACTGTTAAACTAAAAGGAAGCCACATTAAATCAAAGAGGGGACTTAATTTTGACCAAAATCCTCCACTTCCTAGGATACTACCCAAGAGGATGGCAGCCTCAAAATCATGTCATCAATGATACAGAAAATATTAGTTTGGAAGATCAGGTCAGTTAATACTCAAGAAGCATTTGAGAGATTAACTAACCTGAATAGGAGAAACATATTGTATCATAGGCCTAACAGAACCATTTCAAGATGCCTCCAAATTAGAAGAATACAGAAGAAGATTGGGTCACCAATTCGGAGCAGTGAATTGTTCTAGGAAGATCTGGGTGTTTGGGGTGGATGAGTTATAGATAGAAGTAATACTGGATACTTCTCATCAGTTGACTATCAAAGTGAATCATCCAAGCATGGCTAAGGAGACTATCATTACTCTATTCTATGCTTCATGTGATCAAGCTAAAAAAAGGATTTTATGGAACACTATGGCTCATATATCCAACCAGTAGCAACAATCTTAGTTGGTAGGAGAGGATTTCAATGTTGTACTATCACAGGAAGAGAAGCTAGGGGGATTATATGTACACCATCAGGAAGTCAATGGATCCATCTGGTGTCCAAACACTTGTAACCTAATAGATATGGGCTATGAAGGATCCACCTTTACTTGGTGGAATGGGAGATATCATGAAGTCACCATCTTCAAAAGGTTGGATAGGTTTTTGTGTAATAAGGAGATGGAGATAGTATTCAAACAAATGTATGTGAAACATTTGATCAAGAAAGGATCAGATCATTCTCTCTTGATGCTAGAATGTGATAACAATTAGGGGATAGTGGTGAAGCCTTTTAAGTTTATAAATTTTTGGGTAAAACATCCAACATTTTGAAAAGTGGTAGAAGAGCATTGGAAAGCAGAATTTAAAGGTAACCCTTTTACAATCTTCAAGGTTAAATTAAATAGTGCCAAAAGGGACTTGGGGAAATGAAGCAAAGAAACATATGATAATATTTTTAAAAGATTTTCACAATGGAAGAAGTACTGCAAAATCAGCAAAATCAGCAAAATCAGTTTGAAAGAGACCCATATCAAGCTAAGAGAGAAGAACTGCATAGACAACAAGAAAAATTGGGGAGATACTTATTGCTAGAGGAAGAGTACTGGAAACAGAAATCTGGCCTCAAATGGTTCAAGGAAGGGGACCAAAATACTAAGTTCTTTCATGCTTATGTACAGGGAAGGAGAAAGAAACTTAACATTGATAGAATTCAAAACCATGATGGGGAATGGGTGATATCTGGTGAAGATAAAGCAGCAGAAGCAATAATTTTTTTTGAGAAGTTATTCACTGCAGATAACATACCATCAAATTTTGACATCATTGATAATGTTACCATAAGCATCACAGATTAACAAAATGCAGAGTTGGTTGGACTACCTATAAAAGGAGAGTTGAAACAGGTTGGGTAGTGGTCCAGAAGGCTTTACAGGACTGTTTTATCATACTTGTTAGGATATAGTGAAGCAAGACATTTGTTTAATGGTGAGATCATTTTTGTATGCTCAGGATCTCCCTAAATTCATCACTCACACAAATTTAGTACTTCTTCCCAAAAAGGAACAAGTGACTATTTTTGGGGATGTAAGGCAAATAAGCTTGAGCAATTTTTCTAACAAGATTATATTTAAAGTCCTGCATGAAAGACTAGCAACAATGCTTTCTAACATCATATCAAGGAATCATATAGGGTTTCTAAAAGAAAGAATCATCTTTGAAAATGTCCTCTTAGCTCAGGAGATAATTAAGGATATTAGGATAAGATCTAAAACATCAAATGTGGTGGTGAAGCTAGATATGACCAAAGCTTATGATAGGGTATCTTGGTTATTCCTAACCAAGGTACTTAGGAAGTTTGGATTCAGTGAAATAGTAGTGGACATGATGCAGAGGTTATTCTACAACAATTGGTATTCTATACTACTGAATGGACAGGCACAAGGTTTTTTCAAGTCTACTAGAGGTGTTAAGTAGGGAAATCCCTTATCTCCGACTTTATTTGTGATTGCAGCAGAAGCTCTTATCAGAGGATTCAATACCCTATTTCAGAACCCTGAATTTATCCCTTATGGTAAATAGAACCCAGAGATAAATCATCTAGCATATGCTGATAATACTATATTGTTCACTTTAGCAGACAAGAAGAGTGTGAAATTGATGAAGAATATTGTTATTCAGTATAAAAGGTGTTCAGGGCAACTAATTAATCTTGAGAAGAATGCCTTTTATGTCTATGAAAAGACGGACAACAGATGGGTGAGGAGAATCAAAAGAGTTACAAAGGTGAGGCAAGGTACATTTTCATTCATATACCTGGGTGTCCTATGTTCTACAGTAGAAACAAGATAGCATACTATGATTCCTTTGTGACCAAAATCAGAAAAAGATTACATTCCTGACAGGGAAGAATGCTATATTTTGGTGGAAGAGCTATACTTATTCAAAATATCTTACAAAGTATACCAATTTACTTATTATCTGTTGTAAGCCCTCCCAAGAGGGTCATAAGATAGATACATAATATCTTTTCTATTTTTTTCTGGAACAACACACGAGAGCAAAAGTAGACACTAGGTTAAATGGGAGGACTTATGCTTGTTTAAAAAGGAAGGAGGAGTGGGTTTAGATCATTGTTTGATGTGTCCAATGCTTTGTTCTGTAAGTTATGGTGGAACTTCATAACAAGACCATCACAATGGACTGGATTCATGGGAAATAAATATTGTAAAAAGAATCACCCAGTGATTGCCCATGCAAGATATGGATCAACAGTGTGGAAAAAAATGGTTGCTATTAGAAAATGGTGGAGCATTAGATTTGGTGGCAGATTAGAAGTGAAAATTCAAGTTTATAGTATGATAATTAGACCACCCTAGGGTTTTTATATTATACAATACCAGAAATAACTGACGCAGAAGAGTTAGAGGTGAAGATTTTTGCAGATGCAAATGGGTGGGACAGGGACAGGCTGCTGCAAGTCATACCACTAGAGTGGACCACATATGTCAAACTATACCCCATCCCACTGACACAGAGGCACTAGATGATACATGGTGGATGGCAAAACAAAGTGAAAAATTTTCAGTGGGGTCTTCCTGGAGGTACATTAGGCACAAGGAAGAGAAGGAGCAGGTGCTCAAACTGATATGGCCTAAGAAACTCCTATTTAAGATATATTTTCTACTATGAAGGACATGGAAGTTTAAGATTCCCACAAATGAGGTTATTCAGATGATGGGTCTGAACTTGGTATCTAGGTGTTGCTGCTGCACAGAACCTAGACAAAACACTCTGACACATTTTTCTAACATCTCCTTTAGCTACTAAGCTATGGAGACAGTTTTCTTCTTGTGCAGGGATGAACAATTTAAACCTACAACTATCACAGCTTATCCTTAAGTGGTGTACAAAGCCCTACAAGCAAAGGATAAAAGCATTTATGATAGTTGTCCCTACAATCATAATTTGAAAAATCTGGAAAAGAAGGATTAATTTAAAATATGGGAAACAGAGTTCTTACAACAGCCTGGTAGCAAGACTTTATTACCAACTATGAGGTAGAATCTAAGCAATTGTCAGATATCATCAGATGGGTGGAAAGCTACAGTCCAAGATTATACTAGAAAAGTGTTTCCTGGAAACCTCTTACAGTGGGAATCAAATGCAATACATATGGTGCCAGTAGAGTTAATTCATGTAGAAGTTCATATGGGATTTGCTTGAGGGATACTAATGGAGATCTAACTTATTTTCAAGCAGAAGAAATACATGAAAGCACAAATATTGAGGCAGATGCTACAACTATTAGGGAGGCAGTAACACATTGTGTGACAAAATATATCAACCAAATATGTTTAGAAAAAGATTCAATGTTAATGAAAAACATATTCAATGGTATATGGTATGTTCCTTAGCAAATCAAAACTACAAGTGAAAATACATGGACATTTATGCAACATTGTCAGGTAGATATTGTGCATATTTACAGAGAGGGAAATTACATGGTAGATTACATGGCTAATCTAGCATTTGACAAGGAAGGCAGAATTGAAATTAGGAGTTTTGCAGAGCTACCTAGCACAGGGAAGAATATTCTCAATCTAGATAAAGCAAAATGCCCTAATCTTAAGGTAAGAATTAAGAAGATAAATTGAAACATCCAAATTCATGAATCTACAAACAAGAATAGCATAGATTATACAAATACAGTTGCTATACAAGATCAGTAGGGGTCAAAATGCACAAAGGAGGTTAAACCTCTTATTCTATTTATTCTATTGGGCCGTTGTGAACATAGCAGACCCACAACACACAGTCAAGAATCAGGCTAAAATCTGCACAAAGATATCACAAGGAAGAGGACCTACCAGGTTTGAACAAATTAATAAGATCCACAAAAGTTAGATGTATGATGCAGCTGTAAAAACAAAGAAGAACTCTATTAATGGATCAGACACAGAGGTACAAAGAAGCATCAATGGAAAATACAACATAGAGGAGGTGAGAGGTCAAGGAGAAGATACTTATTCAGGAGCTACTAGGAGAAGCGGAGCTGGAGAATCAACGAGGAGATGCAATATTGGAGCTTACAAGAGGGTTTTTTCAAAACACAGACAGAAAATAAATTCAACTCAGTCAAAAGAAAATGCAGACCACAAAAGGTGAATAACAAAGCTAGAATAAAACACTCACAACGGTGTCTAGGGGTGAAAGGGGGCCTTGAACCGTCAGCTCATGGAAGAGAAAACAACGCCGCCGATGAGCTCAAGAAAGAAGACAAAGGATTTTCTAAGTGGGTACAGACAAGATAAGTGTTCTGTGGAGGGTTCAGGAATTTTGTTTTGTTTTAGCAATTTTGTCTACAATTTTTATGGGCTTTGTACACAACTTGGATCGGCCACTTTTGGGCATGATCAGACATTATTTGCTTACTTTTTGTTTAATCAATAAAATTGCCCTTGTGGACCAAAAGTTTTAATTAAAAAAAGGAGGTAAAATAATCAGAACGCATAAAAAGTCAAAAATCAATATGAAGGTTGTTACAAGTTTAAACAATTTCCATTTCATCCTTAAAAATAGTGTTGCATCACAAGTAAAAGAAGAAATCAAATGAATTCTACATGCAGAAAAATAAATTGGTTGTACCTGTTTTATCTGGAGATATTACATGCAAAGAAAATTTTCAATGTAAAGGGATGTTGTGCACCCGTAAAGGAGTATGTCAAAGTTTTTTGAGTAAAGCGTCACTAGAAAGGGATGGTGAGAAGAACAATAGCAAGAAGAATAGGGAGAGAGATAGAACATGATTTTTATTGCCGGACCTTTTGGGGGAATTGGCGAGTCAGCATTTTTGATTGAAGTTTTGTATTCTTATGCGTGAGATGGGTGTAACTGATTAAAAGAAGGCAAAAAATTGAAAAAAATTCGGAGACCCCCCCTCCCCCCTTCAGGTTTTCTACGTTACACTGACTTCCTTTGTGGTTTATGATATTACTGTTACCTCCTTATGTTGATTCTTTTATAACAATTCTCTTAATATATTTATTATTATTGTAAGAAAAATTTTAAACTGACTTATTTGCCCTTTTCTAACATTACAGTGTTTTAGAACTGTAATGTTAGGAGATTCATTAAGACTAATTAATCAAAAAAAATTGTAATGTTAGAAAAGGGCAAATAAGTCAGTTTGTAATTTTTTTACATTAATAATAGATAAATTAAGAGAATTTTTATTAAAAAAATTCCAATAAAGGCGGTAATTGTAATATCATAAACCATAAGCAAATATCAGTGAAATGGAGCAAAACTTGAAAGGAGGTCTCTGAAATATTTTAACTTTGGTATTTATATACTTTTATTTAAGTTTATTAAATATTATATGTAGAAAGTTACCACAAAAGAAAAACATTATAAGCGAAACAATTCTTTTATAAATTTGATGAGAAATCTAATGCCATTTGTTTATAATTGTAATTTAATATTACATATATTAAGTATCTATATATGTATATGCATTACATGTCTCTGTGTATATATTTAAGTGTTACTTGTCTTTTATTTTTTATTGTTTATATAAATAAACGAGTTTTGGTCTTAATGGAATATTTTTAAAATTTTAATTTAAAATTTATTTACAATATACATACATAATCTTTAGGAGTTCGTTAGAAATATACCTCTATTTTTATTAATATTTTGTGTTTACCCATATTAAAATATGTTTATAAAGTTATCACTCTCTATTATTTTTACTTGTATAAATCAATATTATAATTTTGATTATTAATAAAATAAAATTATTTTACTTATTTTATATAACGTCACTAAATAGTCTTTATATCTACTTATATATATATATATATATATCAATTAGTCTTTCTCACTTTTTTTGTCTTCTCAATAAAAATATATTTACTTTTTATTAAAAAAAATGTATTACATAGATTGAACAAACAAAAAATTATCATGATTATGAGAAAGTAAAAAAAATGATGATATAAATAAGGATAAATAAATATTTAGAAAAGTGAACTAGGATAAAGGGGCAAAAATATTTTTAAAATAAAATTAAAAGATATAAATGATTTTCACTCATTTTACAACTGATCAACTTTTTTAAATTTTATTTTTTAAAAAAAAATTATAAAATGACGCGTCAATCCAAATCAAATACTTTCTTCGTCCCACTTTATATGACCTAGTTTTACTTGGCAGGGACTTTAAGAAAGAAGGGAAGACTTTTGATCTAATATAAGTCTTAAATGTTTGTGTGACTATACATTATTTTATTAAGGATATAATAGGTATTTTAATGTTAAATTGCTACTAAATGTAAAAATATGTCATTTTTTTTAGACCGACTAAAAAGAAAAGTAAGTGGGGACAGAGGGAGTATAAAGAAAGAAATACTTCTATATAATAAGAGGGAGTTTACATGGCTGAAGCAGGCACGAGGTCAATGTGTCTGCTTAAGCATTTAGGGATATTTTGGTCATTTTTCGTTAATTTCTCTATTTTAATTTATTTGTATTATCTTTTTAATTTATTAAAATAAATTACAATACTTCATAATTTAAAATGTTTAAAAGACATAATTTTTTTTGACTAACTCTGAAAATTCTATTAATGTCACATAAATTGGGACAGAAAAAGTAACATATATTATTGAAAATGACGTAAAAAATATTATAAATTACAATAATTAATAATTTAAAATATTTAAAAGATATATAAAAATTTAGTTGACTCTCCAAATTCTATCATGTCACATACATTGGTGCAAAGAGAGTAACATTATTATTTGAAAATAATTTAAAAAGTATAATAAATCATAATAATAAAAAACTTCAAATATTTTTAAAAAATTTAATTAACTCTTCAAATTTTATCATATAATTGAGTTAAAAAAAATGATATATATTGAGTTTGTGCTAGCACGTGTGAGACGTGTATCTGGTATTGATTTAGAGATGATGTAATGCTTTTTTTTTCTCCGAGATGTAATGCTTATATCCACTTATTTAAAAGTTTAGATCCGTCTCTTGCGTCCAAAATAACCCAAACAGTTCTAGAAGTGTTAAAGTATTTGGTGACATCAAACGCCGAAAACAAAAAAAAAAAACTTTTATCAAACAGCTGGGCCTCCATTTTCCTCTTCCTCTGTTTTCTGCATGCTGTATAAATATAGCAGCCAGCAGGGAAGAACCGGCAGGCAACCGGCACCGGCAGGCGGCAGGGAAGTGTTTGGTGAAATCATAAATAAATTCTCCACTTAGTTTTTAACGAAAATAATACGTGTTGTATAACGAAAATCATGGCGGCTGCTGCAGTGGCTAATGGGACGAAGAAATTAGAAGAAACACGGCGTAAAAGTACTGGGGTTATTGGTGGTCCGACCAATCCAATGGTGACACCTCTTTTAACAGATCTTTATCAATTTACTATGGCCTATGCTTATTGGAAAGCTGGAAAACACAATGAACGAGCTGTGTGAGTGCCTCTGCATATTAATTATCCCATTTTTCACACGAATGCTTCTTGATTTTCTATCCTGTTTTCTTAATTTACCCTGCATTTGATGTGTTCAATGTAATGGCCAAGTACTGGCATTATTAAGTTTGATAGTTGACCGAAGTCTTAAATTGTGATTGATCGTTTTCTTGATTGTTGAATATGACGTAGCTTCATGAATTTAATATTATGAGTTTTTTTTCTATGTTTTGGTGACAACTGTGGAGATATCTAACTGTTTTATTCATCTCTAGTGCGTTATTGAAAAGCAAAAACGGTTAAGAAAGCGGACACATTTATTTATTTATTTATCTATGCATGCCTTCTGAGTCACCCCTTTGGCAAAAAACACTGTATATCCAAGGTTAAATTATTATTTTTTTATGTATATATGGTAGATTTTGAATCCCTTGGATTTTTCGTGTGTTTATTTTTTTATATTTTGAACCCTTTACCGAAAATTCTGACTCCACCACTGCGTCGGACATGTAAGTATAATTCTTTTCCGTGGGCCTAATATGTGGAAGTGTTTGGAGTAATGACAGGCATTAAGGTTCGAACTTAGAATATCTGATTGCTCCACCATGTTTATTTGATGAACCAACTCGTCTTATACTGTTAGAGAGGGACATACTTATTTGTTTGTTGATCAGTTTAGAGAGGGACAAACTTATTTGTTATTTTAAGTCTACAACAATAACATTCTTATTCGTTTGTTGAGTAAATGTTTGTTCATCTAAAATCAAAGTGATCCACTAAATGACTTATCACCATTTGTTGAATATTTCAGGTTTGACTTGTATTTCCGGAAGAATCCATTCGGTGGTGAATATACGATATTTGCTGGGTTAGAGGAATGCATAAAGTTTATTGCTCATTACAAATTAACTGAGGATGAGATAGCTTTTATCAGGTCATCATTGCCCCCGTCGTGTGAGGTAGATTAATTATGGACAAAGTAAATAAGCAGTTGTAATGTGTGTAAAAGTTACATTTGACGAGTGGTAGAAATCTGCTTGTATCCTTTTGTCCTTTTAGGGTCATTAGTTGATTTCATTATTATATTACATTATAGGAAACTTGTGTATGAATTCTGGAGGATTAACGTTTTTCCTGTTTCATAATTACGTTAGTGAAATTTAGATTATCTCCTTTGGGGCAAAACCTGGGTAATTAATGAGATTACATAAGTATGAGTGGTTATGAGTAAACTGGTGGCTCATTTCTAATCGTTGCTTTTATTCCAGATGTTGTTTTGGCAACACATCAAAGTGTATCTAGATAATTTTGGCAAAAGCAGTAGTCATCTTATTTATTGATCTTGCATTTGGCATTTGCTCTTTTGCTACCATTATTTTTTGGTGAACATAAAGGGAAGAGGTTCATGCCATATCTGTGCACTGAATTGTCATGATTTAGTGAAGGTGTTATGGAAAGTCAGAGTAGTTGTAATTCTTTTCACATAGTTATTCAACCCCGCATCTTCTTTAAGAATTTTTTTCAGCTCTCATGAACATATAATCGCATTCTATTGAGAAAATCAGGAGTGTTTCAATATCTCATCTTCTAGTTGATTGTGCCTTCATACTACCTTTTCATGTATACTTGAAGAATAGTTTGACATGCTTACAGTAATAAGCATCCATGAATGGATTTTGTAGGATGCCTTCTATAACTACCTTCGAGGAATTAACTGTTCAGATGTTGAGATATATTCTATACCTGAAGGATCAGTTGTCTTTCCCAAGGTACCGCTGATGAGGATTGAAGGGCCAATTGCTGTGAGTACCAACTAATACTATCCTTTTGTTCATGCATGTAGGTGAAAGATGCATTGTTCTCAGTACTGATGCTTCATGCATTTTCCCAAACTTTTGTCCGATTTTAATATCTGGTGATTGTGTTGGAATCTGAAAGGTGGTTCAACTACTGGAAACTGCATTTGTCAATCTCATAAACTATGCATCGCTAGTCACTACTAATGCAGCAAGACATCGTTTTGTTGCGGGAAAGTCCAAGCTACTGTTGGAATTTGGGCTTCGAAGAGCACAGGTTTTTCATCTTTCTTTCTGATAACTTGAAATTGGAAGATCTCTCTTACAAATTATTCCACGATGTTTGCTTCTTCATGAGTAGGGTCCGGATGGTGGTATATCAGCTTCAAAATATTGCTACATGGGAGGATTTGATGCAACAAGGTGATTCCATACACAATCTATCCTGTTGTAATCTGCTTCCATGAAATAGTTCCACTATCTATTCCTCTTTCTAAACGAGTGCAGTTTATAAATTCATTTGGACATCCTTTTATCCTTTTTTATTTTTAAAATAAAAGTTTAAGATTCTTAGGACCGTTAGTCATAAAAGATTAAAAAAACCAGTTTGTCATAACAGGACAAATGTGTCACTATACAACTGGAATAATTGTGAACACTGTCGACTGGCCGGACTCTTGAACAAGTAAGCAAGTGCAGATTGGGTATATGAATCCTTATTGTCCATGTCGCCTCGTTTAAGATCATTTATTTTGTGCGGATTCATCATGAATTGACTAGTGTTATGCTGACTAGTAGCCTACCGTAGCCCTCTTCCTCTATTGGGGCTTGAGACCGGAAATGACGACAAGCTTACACAATCTATAGAAGTCACCAGTCGCGTCAATGTGTTTTCTTCGATCAAGTGCTTGTAAATTCCAAAAATTTCTTTTATAGGTAAAGGTTTAGTGTTTGCTCTTATAGAAACAAAATTGTACCTTTTCTGATAGGATCAGTACACCGGAAAGTCATGCAATATGACCTTAAAATGGACAAGATCACATGAAACTAAACGCTAGAGTAGGCTCTCGATACGGATGGTTGACATCAATTGAGATTATTTGAACACAAGTTTCATTTACTTTGAATCTCTATTCCTTTTGCTTTCCAGATGGGCCGGGCTTTGATCAATAAGATGAATATGTATCTCTGATAAGCAACTCTAACTTCTCAGATTATTTTTGACTGTTGCATTTGCTGCAACTTAGAGTTTTATTAGCCTTATATGTTTTAATAACAATAAACTGCTTCACGGTGAAACATAGAGCATCGTGGTATTTTTTTCCTTTCTTTTTGAGATTTAAATTTTTTATCATATTAATCTAGCCATGAGGATCATATTTCTCTCCGAAAACTTTGTCTTGCAGCAATGTGGCAGCTGGAAAGTTATTTGGGATCCCGCTCCGTGGAACACATTCCCATGCCTTCGTTAGCTCATTTATGGTAGGTGCAACCTTGCAACAACTTTTCCTTCTGTGTAATATAACTGGCACTTTTAAGTGTAAAAGTTTTTCAAAAGTTTGTTTGTCCCACACAATTCACAATGATCTTTGCTTACATGGTTGTTTAAGGATCATAACCGAAAGGTGTCTTAGAATTATCAGAAAACTAAGGAGTCGTTTGGTAGGTGCGTAAAAATAGTACTGAACATGGTGTATTAGTAATGTTGGGTTTAGTAATGGTTGGCATTAGTTATGCTGGGATTAGTAATGCGGACATTATTTTTTATGGACTGCTTGGTTTGTTGTATTAAATGAATAGGGTAGGGTGTATTGGAATGGAAATAGTATTGGATAGGGTGTACTAGAATAGGAAGAGTACCCTATATTGTTAATGTCATTGTTTACTATGTATAAGAATAGTGCCGAATAAGGTGTATAACTAATGCATGTATTAGTTATACATAGATTGAAAGCACTACCAAACATGGGATTAAATAATACCAAAGCTAATACATGCATTATTTTCTTTAATACCTCCTACCAAATGATCCCTAAGGGTCATTTAGTTGTTGGTTAAAATTATGCAGGTATTAGTAATGCATGATTAGCTTACAAAACATTCCCATGTGTGGTTGACTTAAATGTTTTGAATTTTTTTATTTCCCAAGAACACACTGTCCTCTAATTTCTAAAAAATAACTTCCCTAGCTAGAGGATGTAGGTCTTTTTCCAAAACTCTCCCATGCCATTTTCAACTTGGTTTCCACCCAAAGGCGAACGCAAGATTTGCAGACGACAGGGAACCACCAAGGGCATATGCACGTTAGTTAAAAAGCATGTCACGCATTCCCTCTTCGTGCGATAATTTTATTGAACGCACATAGAACTAGTGTACTAACATATAAATATGAATTAAATGACTTTAATTTGTAAGGTTTGTTGAATGATGGTTGTGAACTCCACTTTTCACCCATGAGATCGTGTGATCGAAACTTGCTATTCCTGCATTTTGTCCAATTTTTTTAAAGCCTCTTCAGTCAGCTAAAAACGAAAAACAATACTAAGGAAAGAAGGAACCAAGAATTGAACCCAGTTCCTTCAAGTCGAGAAGAAATGCTAAGCAGCATTTCAACCAGTGCACCTAACTTGCTTTTGTGTCTTAGGGTGCCTAATATAATGTATGTTCATATGTGATATGTCAAGGTATATATTCACTTATAGACATAATTGTTTCCGAAGTTAACGTGTGCACATGCACCCCCACCCTTCCACGTGAGTCTGCCTCTATTTCCACCCTCCGTCCCCACATCCACCACACCCCTCCTTCACATCCACTCCACCCTACCCCCACAAAAGTTAATTTATATTTTCTACCTACCAAACACTAGAAAATCTATGTGAAAATCACTTTGTTTCATACTAAACACACCCTATTGCTTCTAATTTCATGCTTTTTCCATGAATTCTAGTTTGCATTGATTCAACATCTAAAATTATTACCGTCATTCATTACTGTTATTGTTCTTTTGGTAGGTGCAGATCTTCATCTATATTCTTTCAAGTGTTCTATTTAGATGCACACCATACCATTTTTCCGTAAACACATCTGGCATTGTTATAGAAATAAGCCCAATATGGATATTGGAAAAGATGTTTTTTGGTTGCTAAGGAAATTTTCCATGAACTATGTAATAGAGGCATGGGATTGAGGTTTAATTGATTTTGGTTTGAACTCTATAATAGAGCCCTTGATTGTTGGAAGGGGCTGTCAAACAAAGATTTTCATTTGCGGAAGTAGGTCCTTCTATCTGCATAAGCGCATACATTCATGTAATACGTGATTGCTTGGAGATCAAGTATACTTAGTGACATATACTTGCATCACTTAACAATCTTAATCATGGATAATTGCATGACAATGAGATAATTCAAGCATCTTTATATAAGTTGAAGTAACGTCCACTTTTTGTGAACTAGAATTCCTACTTATGTGCTTCTTGTTCTCCATATGGTTAAACAATAATCATATCTAGCTTTAGCACTTCTTAATAAGTGAGTTGTTAGCGGTCAACTAAGTGAGGCGTGGTTGTTTGCATGGTTTCTATTTTCAAGGTTTGTTTTCTTCTATTGATTGGTTATGTCTGGTTTGTCTTGTTAATAATGAAGATAAACTCAACTAATATAAGGACTATCGAAATTATAATTTGTCTCTAGATGCTTAATACTTCTGATTTTATGCTAACTGGCTTAGCATGGCTCAAAGTTATCTGTTATCTGATTTGATCTAATATTATGCAGAGCCCAGATGAGATCAAAGATAAATCACTTAAACACCATGATGGTTCTAGTGTTTGTAAGGATTTTGTTAGCCTGGTGAAGACGTGGCTTATTAAATTAAAGGTATTATTTCACCCACTTAATTTAACTGTTGTGTCCTTGTTGGCCTATTATTATCCACTTCAATCTCCAGCCATCAGATATTGTTCTAAATTATCCATTTGGTTCTGAGTTTGTGCTTTGACCAATGTTTTGTCCCTTACTTTTAAGTATCCTTTATGTTTGGCTTCACCTTTTTACTTTTGCCTTTTAATTTTACTCAGGGGCTTCTAATCTTCTTGTATGACCACTCAAATTTGATTAAACTAAGAAGTGTCGGGGGGTTTATCCAATTCAGGTGGTTGTCTGGATGTAAATGCTCGTCACTCCTTACCGGTGTCAGCCTGTTGCATAAGGGTAATAGGCTGTCTTATGTTTCGGACCTTGTGAAGAGTGAATACACCTTATCCTAAGTGGTAGCTTGAAGTGGCAGGCAGCTTAGTGGGTAAGTGGCTAATTGTAACTTGTGATCCCCAAGGTGTGATTCCCATTTGAGAGACTTTTTGGGGAAATTTCACTTTTGAAGTTGAGCTGGTTTAGTCCAAATACCATTTCAAGCGGCTGTACAGTTGGTGGTAGCAGATCATTCTGTGTCGTGCCCGTTCATCATTTCCCTTCCCATTTGATTTATCTACTCCTGAAACAACTTAGGGGTCAGAATAAATAACAAATATCCTACATATTATATAGGAGTGATAACATGGAAACAAATTTCATCTATTGCAGACTTATCTTGGCGCTCCCATAATGAAGTAGAAAGCCAAAATAAAAATATAAATCTTCTATGATCTGGATGTAACTTTAGTTCCTGTAAATATCTTTATTTAAATCCATCTAATATAGTTGAAGGGACTGTCTATTTTTCCTGTCTTCCCTTCCTCCATTAGAGATTGCAAGCAGTTGATACTATAGCAAAATTGAGCAACTCTCGAATTTTGATAATCTTCAAATTTTAAGTGATGAAGGTGGTTGATGCTTCTTCTCTTCCATTTTGAGCTTGGATATCATTGTTATGATGACTGTACTATCTTCAGCGGTCACGCTTATTAGGTGGAATTTTCAATGAGACAAACCAAAGTGAGCTAGCAGCTTTCGCCTCATATGGGCTCGCCTTTCCTGGAAGCTTTTTGGCCCTTGTGGACACTTATGATGTAAGTACAATTTTAGATACTTCTGCCACTGCTTTATTTTGTTTCAGGATACTTGACCTTGTTATATATAAACTATGCATGTGTAGTTGAGAGAGCAAAAATTTCTTGGTAAAACGCAAATTAAATTTGCGTCAATATCTTAAGCTAAGGAAATCTACTTTAAAAGAGAATAGAATAGTCATGGTATCCAGTTATCAGCTCAGGCATTCTTTTTTTATCAGCTCAGGCATAACCTTCAGCTTGTAGGAGTTTTTAATTTAATTTTATAATTTGTATTATGGTGCATTTCCACTCTGCTCTGATAATCTGCTCTGGTGCATACTTTCTTATTGACGTTGACCTTCTATAACATGTACTTTAACAGGTCATGAGAAGTGGTGTTCCAAACTTTTGTGCAGTTGCTCTTGCACTTAGTGACTTGGGGTAATTTCTTCCCCTGACAAGTTCTATTTTGTTTCCTCTTCTTCGTATGATGCTTAATAGATTAAAAGGTGTGCTGTTGAATATTGGTGATATATTACACCTATGGAAAAGGAGATGTCAGCTGGAATTCCTAGTGTTTTTTTTTAGTCTGATCTTCTCAAGCTTTGTATTGTTTATGTTTTCCTTTTTGTGATCTCTCCAAAACATGAACTAACTACGAATAGGGCACAATGCAAGAAAAAGATCCATATAAGTGATAGCTACTAGTTGAGGATAGGTTTTAGACTCGTATAAAACTTTTACTATTATTATTCTTAAGCATTAGTATTATTTATAAATACTTTTAACGTATTTTTCACTTTTATTTTATTCATTATGATGATGATATGATATGAGCGTAAATGACGTAATGAGGATTTATATAAGACATAGTTGTTGTTGTTGTATTTGTCTAGAAAGAGGTCTCACACAATTCTGATATTGTAGGCCCGCTGTCTCCCACACCCCAAAAAGAAAAGGAAAAAAAAATCTAAAATAGAAAATAAATAGCTGAGAAATGAAAAGGAGTTGAGAAGCTTAGATATCCAAGGCCTTCTTTCCCTTGAGCACATTGTGTTCATGTTATGGAAAATTATCCACTTTTCTTGGTCGACAGAGCACAGTTTCTTTCTTAACTATAATGGGCTATGTCAATTATAAGAACTCAGCGTGGTTACCTCCTTTTGCTGTCCTAATTAATAGTTCTCTCCTCTGAGGATTTATTATTTTAGTTGAAACCATTGTTGTTTGATCAGGTCTGTTTCTTATTGATGTTTTTTTACTACTGTGGGTATTGGAATACGGCCATGCCTTATAATTTTTATTTTTTAATGTTATATTTGCAGGTATAGAGCAGTTGGCATTAGATTAGATTCTGGTGATCTTGCTTATCAGTCATGCGAAGCCAGGAAATTCTTTCAAACTATTGAAAAAGAGTTTGGAGTGCCTGGTTTTGGAAAGATGAGAATCACAGCTAGCAATGACCTTAATGAGGAAACACTGGATGCACTAAAGAAACAGGTTAGAGCACCAGCAATCTAACACAGGCGTAATATATAGAATCTTGTCCTATGTTATTCGACCTTTATAATGTCTCCCTTTTCCATAAATGCTTTCTTCTCTAGCTGTCTTCATGCGCTTCACTTTGTTATTACCTGGTCCAGCTTCATTGATTTCTATTGGGTTAAGTATATACATATATATATATATATATATATATATATATATATATATATATATATATATATTATGCATTTATATCAGTAGTTTGCATCAATGGATTCTCCTGTTGCTTATGATGTTTTACAAAACACCTCGTTAAGATGTCAAATAATTCTCCAGTGTGGTGAACTTTGAGATCTCTTCGTCTAAATTTGGTAAGTAAACTGAGCTAGGTATTAAGTAACAAACACACCATTAAGTCATGAAAGTATATGGCAGTTCGGCTTCATGTCAATTTTGCTTACTCAAGAATCAACCAGGAAAAAATGATGCAATAATACATCAGTGAAATATGCTAATAATTTTTTTTGCATTACCTTCTAGTGTATGTTTGTTGTTTTAAAAATTCGAAGGCACGAGTGTACACTCCCAACTAGATACCTTTTCATTCTTATAACCTCAAACTGAAGGGGATCCCTTGGAGCAAAGTCAAGTGGTGTCCGTGTGACCTGTGGGTCACGTGTTTGAACTGCGGAAACAGCCACTAATGCTTGCATTAGAATAGGCTGTCTACATCACACTCCTTGGGGGAGGCCCTTCCTCGGACCTTGTCTGAATGCGGGATGCTTTGTGCATCGGACTGCCCTTTGAACCTCAAATTCTTGAGTCAGTAGCTAGAATTCGTGCATTTGTATCCACTACCTTCCATTGTTTCCCTTGATTTAAAGGTAGACATTTGACCTACTTCCTAAACAGGGCCATGAGGTTGATTCTTTTGGTATTGGAACGCATTTGGTTACCTGTTACGCACAGCCTGCTCTAGGTGTTGTTTTCAAGTTGGTTGAGATAAATCATCAACCTAGGATCAAACTTTCTGAAGATGTTACAAAGGTTTGCTGAAGCTATGCTGTCTTCTCTTGGCATTTAAGATCCAATATGGATTTCATTATATTTCCTCTTTATTGCATGATATGGACGTTCATTCTGTTTCCTTTCTAGGTCTCTATTCCATGTAAAAAACGGTGCTTCAGGTTGTATGGAAAGGAAGGCTACCCCCTTGTCGACATAATGACTGGTGAAAATGAGCCACCTCCTAAGGTACTTCAATTTAATTTTATTTTTATCAGTACATCCTAAGGTATTTTATCAAGCTTGTCATGTTTCGTTCTTCCATAAGATTTATCTGGTGTATGTACAATGGTTAACAAAGAAAGAAATATTGACAGGTAGGTGAACGAATTTTGTGCCGTCATCCATTTACTGAATCTAAACGGGCATACGTTGTGCCCCAGCGTGTTGAGGAGCTTTTAAAGTGTTTTTGGCCTGGAATTTCAGGTGAGACTTGTTATCTTTCGAGTTATATTAATTTTTAAGCTGGAAAATGTTTTGTAAAGAATGTGACCCTGCAGTTTTACAATTCCTAAATTCATATC
This sequence comes from Jaltomata sinuosa, assembly GCA_003996215.1. Classification (NCBI taxonomy): domain Eukaryota; kingdom Viridiplantae; phylum Streptophyta; class Magnoliopsida; order Solanales; family Solanaceae; genus Jaltomata; species Jaltomata sinuosa. The sequence continues at coordinate 27,580 of QJPP01005103.1, forward strand.
GGGCTGTCTTAGCTATGGCTTGTGAGTTGCAAGTTATTGCAAAGTGGCTAGGACTTCAAACTGCTGCTTTTTTCTTTCATGAGGACACAATTTCCCCAACCAATGTCACGTGACACCGATTTGTATATAGAGATAATAAGCAAAATGAAGATATTGAAAAATGACACCTCTTTCCATTATAGAGATCTTAGTTACTTGTTCACTTCAAATTTTGATACCAACAACAACATACCCAGCGTAATCCCACAAGTGGGGTCTGGGAAGGGTAGTGTGTACGCAGCCTCATCCTTACCTTGTGAAGGTAGAGGGACTGTTTTCAATAAACCATCGGCTCAAGCAAAGCATATCAAAATCAACAGGAAAGGATATACAGAAGTGAAGAAACCATATGAAAATGATGGAGAAAAGAACAGTCGGAACCACAAATAGACGATAAATGAAGCAAAGAAAACAAAAGTTAATAATAAAATCGAAGAATACGATTGTAGGAGAGTTGCTAATAATAATACTGATAAGGGAAACTAAATAACGTTCGACTACCTACTAACCTTTTACCCTAATTCTCGACCTACATATTCTCCTATCTAGGGTCATTTCCTCGGTAAGCTGCAGGTGCGTTATCTCCTGTCTAATCGCCTCTCCCCAATACTTTTTCGGTCTACTTCTACCTCTCCTAAAACCCACCATAACCAACCTCTCGCATCTCGCACCTCCTCACTGGGGCCTCCGTGCATCTCCTCTTCATATGTCCGAACCTCTACTTCAAATTTTGTTACTGCCTATGAATTTTTTTGAAATGTTGACACCGCTTACATTAAATTCTGCATACGCCATTGAACTACTCTAATAGTGGGTGGAAATGGTCGGTGAGTCTATGCCTCCAAATCAACTGCTATTGCAACAATTTATCCAATATTGAAAAAATTGATATTGGTTTTATCATGTCCAAAGATAAAACACGAGAAGATTTGCCTCCATTGAAGGAGATCAGGGAACGGTGTATTGAACAGCTGGAGCAAATGCGGCCAGATCACATGAGAAGACTGAACCCTACACCATACAAGGTATGTTGATGAGAAATACAATTTTCAAATCCTTGTACTTCAGATTTTTATCACTTAACAGTGAATCCATTACACATCTGAAATTTAAAACTTGTTCGAGTTTTAGTGTTATATCACTTTTGTGGGTTTTGCTTGAATTACTGAGCAGGTTAGCGTGAGCGCAAAGTTGTATGAATTCATCCATTTCCTATGGCTCAACGAAGCGCCTGTTGGGGAGTTGCAGTGATCAATCAAATGAAGGAATAGAATTTTTGGAAGATTTTTTAGTTGAGCATAGTTGGTTCGTGAAGGATCTTCTAGTAACATGTACATCTTTTTCCTTTCTTTTTTTCTGGGTAGTGGAGTGCATAAGATACCTTGGATGTTTATGAAGAGAATAAAAGATAGTTCTTCCCCTTCGTTTTCACTTAATTTCTTACAATTATTTGTTTCGTTTCTCAACTGTGGCTACTTCCTCGGTGATGAAAATGAAATGTATAGTTCATAGAGAGCATGTTGTTCCGGTGCACGGGATCTTGTAGTACTTACAAATGCGGACCTGTCTATTAGTATTACACCAAAGAAATCAATTAGTGATACTTGTAGATCCCATGGTAAGATCGATTTAGAATTGTGAGATTCTTTTCTTTTCTATCAGTTATTATATAGGTAAGATCAATTTAGGATCGCGGGATCCTTTTCTTTGTATTATATAGGGAAGGCTATAGCACAAATTGTACTTCGGAGTAGTTGCTCAATAGATTTTGTATCCATCTATCTAAATGAAGAATGCTTAATATATTTTGTGTCTATATATATGAGGAAATCTTGTAATGAAGGGGGCTTTCTGATTTACATAAATACTTCGAGCTTGGAACGAACATACGACATTAATGATAACTTTTTTCTTTTGAGTCTTGTCGAGCAAAATTAATGATAATTTTTTTCTTTTGAGACTTGTCAAATTGATCGTTCAAAATCTTTAATGTTATCTAGAAAGCAAACATGCGAGACTGAATTTTGGCATGTGGTGACACACGACTTCAATTCATCTAGTAGAAAACTAAGGCTGAAGAACTAATAGACGTCTCTATTTGTTTTGTTGTAATTCCAATCTTCTGCTCTATTAGGTTTCATCTACACATCTTTATTCGTTCAAATATAATAATAGTATTCTAAACATATTTTGACTGTTGAGTTGATAGAGAATACGTGACAACTTGAGGACTGAGTTGGAGTATAATGAGTGTACATGGATTACACCAACAAAGGACTAAAATATGAAAGGAAAAATAAATACAAAAAGTAAAAAGAAAACGAAACCTTACTTCCATTAAGTCGCCAAGTTGGGCGATCGGAGCTTGGCTCTGGTACTTCAGCAAGCCTTTTGCTTCCAGTAATAATCATCATATTTCTCAGCTTTGAAGACCATCCCTGTCTCTTCTTTATCTTATACTAGTGAACCTCCTCGCACTTCGCGCGATAATAAAAAGTATTCATGAATTCGAAAATAAACTTGTTATAAATATAATCGAAATAAAAGAGATAATAACGTTTTCAAAATCTTCTTTTCTTCTTTCTTGTTTTCTTTTAAAAAAATTCCCATTATCTAATCTCCCCCTCATTCATACCTACCTTAAATAAATAAAGCTCCAGTGTTAGAAAAGTGGTTACTTTCTCTCGATTTTTCATTATTTTCTTCTTATCTCCTTTTTGTCACTCTCTTATCCTACCTCCTCTTTTTGTTGTTCCATTCCGCTACTTCCTCTCTCTTTTTCATTATTTCCTTGTTTCCCTAGTTCTTGTTGCTAGTCCAAGTTTACGTTTTATTTTTGAATAATAGAAAAGAAAATTTAATATTCTCATCACCTATTTGAAAACTAAAGTCTTTCACCTTTCGTTGTCTTCTAGTAATTGTCTTTCCCTAATTAATTGAGTAATTATTTAGTCAAATTTTGACTTTTAAAATTAAATGATAGGAACTAATAAATTTAAAGGGCTTAAATACAATAACTGGTAGTTAACAATGAGTAACGTATATTGATGAGAAATATTCTAAATAGTGACTTTTGATTTTTTTTGTTTTAATAACACAGATTAAGAAAAAATAAATAGGAGAATGGTAAAAAAAAATGAAAAAAGGAAAATATGATTGTTGGTTATAGAGGTGTAACATCATTTTGTCTATGTTTAACTTTATGTAAATATATATAGATATAAATTTTAAATTTCAAGCTCCCATATATTTGGATAAATTCAAAAAGTGTGGTGTGGTGATCATAATCCAACTCAAGATTTTTTGAGTTGTTAAAACTATTTATAATAACTAATATTCAAATTACTTATGTAAAATACAAATTCAACTCATAGTAAATTGAGATTATTCGAATTAAAAAGACAGCTAAATTCAACATAATTCACTCTTTTAATTGGAACCAAATTTTAAAACTTTAAATATAACAAAATTAAGTTTGATTTCTTTTCAAAACCAATCAACTTTGTCTAGAAGAAAGTATAGTTTTATTGGCATTATTTTTCAAAAACTAAGATTAAACCTTCTGGTATATAAATGTTTTGAGAAATAATATCAATGAAAATAATAATCATCTAATGTCTATACAAGTGACATAATTTGCTTTCAACATTCTTATTTATGGACAATTTATCATTTTCGTAACCACCTACAATAAAACACACCAAAGAAAAGAAATTTCTTACATACAATAATAAACAAAAACAAAAATAAAATCAACAAATTAAAAGGAACGAAATACATATACACGTGTATCAAGTAAAATTAAACCTTCTAAATATCTAAATAGTAATATCTACAATTAAGCATAACCAAAGAAATATATTCGACGTACTCATGATGAGTGATTTGATAAGCAGTCCATCTGCTCCTTTTGAATCATATTAAAACTCATTCATACATGATACATCGACACTTGAAATGCGTTAGCCAGTTCACTTTTTTCTTTTCACTTGCTGCAATTGAACAAACTCATATATAACAAAAATGATACTAAACAATTAAGAAAAAAAAATATAGTTATTGTGAGAAAAATAATGACATGATGATAGAATATACAATTATAATATAAACTAAGGAGAAATTCTTACTTTGAAGTTTTCTTGTTGAGCTTTGATGGTGATAACCTCACTGGTTTGGTATGTCCCAACAAAGATTCTTTAGTTTCATCCACAGAAAATGGACACAATGCTTTTCATGTGTTTTAAGATCAACAATCATATATTGGTTAAGGAATACCAACAGTTATAGAGGAAGAGGAAAAGATGTAACTTATAAGAGAATTAAGAGAGTAATTAAGGTGTAATAAATTAAGTGATTAATTACTTTTACAATAAAATAATTTATAATTACTTTAAATTTAAAAAGGGCCAAAAAAAGGAGAAAAACTTTGTCTATGTTCCTCCTTTATATATATATATATATATATATATATATATATATATATATTTCAATAGTCAATAATTATTTTCATTAATAGTTAAAACTTTTCATTTGTCTTTGGAAGAAAAAAACTTAAACACATTTAATATACATGATTAAGATTTAAGAGAGTTAAATGAGTGCTCTTGAATTTTTTTACATAAAATATATGTGGTAAATAAAAAAAAAATAAAAAAAAGGAGGGAGGGAAAATACAATTAGAGGCCATAGAGAGGTGTCAAATCATCAAGTCTAAAATGTGTTAATTAATACTTCCTCCATTTATTTCTATTCTTTATTATAAAATCTTAAATGTTTTAAAATTTACTACTCCACTTATTCCTATTCTTATATATATATGAAAAAAAATACAATTAGAGGCCATAGAGAGGTGCCACATCATCAAGTCTAAAATGTGTTAATTAGTACTTCCTCTATTTATTTTATTCTTTATTATAAAATCTTAAATGTTTTAAAATTTAGTACTCCACTTATTCCTATTCTTTATTATAGAATTTGAAAGGTTTAAGTCATTTAATTTTTAATTGTGCATTAATTATACAATAATAAAAAATAATAATAAAAGGATGAGAAGAGATTTAATTATCTTTTTTCTCAATATTTTAGTATTATCTTTTTTTTATTTATGTCTTATTTAAAAAAATCATCTTCTTTTAATATATATATATATATATATATATATATTTCAATAGTCAATAATTATTTTCATTAATAGTTAAAACTTTTCATTTGTCTTTGGAAGAAAAAAACCTAAACACATTTAACATACATGATTAAGATTTAAGAGAGTTAAATGAGTGCTCTTAAGTTTTTTTACATAATATATATGTGGTAAATAAATAAAAAAAAGTCAAAAAAAGGAGAAAAAAGATAAATACAATTAAGGCCATAGAGAGGTGTCACATCATCAAGTTTAAGACCCTCTTTTATATATATATATATAGATAGATTAGCCACGTCCTATTTAGGATCAGCTTTAAAGCTTTTAAAAAAAAGTTATTACCTTAGGCCTAAATTTGGGGGCATCATTTTCTAGCAATAACTGAATTAGTATGTTTTAAAAAATAGTACTCCCTCGGTTTCATATTGAGTGACCTATTTTGACTTGGCATGGAGTTTAAGAAAATAAAAAAAAAATTAAATCTTGTGGTTTTAAATTAAAAATATGTCAAATATATTAAAATGCCCTTTAATCTTGTGATTGTAAACATGTCATGTGTAAAGTTGGAATTAAAAAGTTGCTAAGAAAAGAAAGGGTCATTCTTTTTTAAATGGACTAAAAATAAAAATAGGTCAAACAAATTAAAACTGAGGGAGTACTATTTTACAAAAGTAAGCTTTTCACGTAAAAGAGAATAAACCCTTTTAGGAAAATAAAGTATGTAGTTGACCTAGCTTAAAAATAGGAAGCTTTCAATGGATTAAAATCTGATTTGATGATTGAGATGATCATTTCATTTTTTACTTTTTGTCATGATCCAAAATTCAAATGTTGTGATGGTACTAAGGTTGGCAACGGAACCGGGAGGTGCAGGTACCGGTTCCGAACCGTCCCGGTCCGTTACCGGTCCGGTGGACTCCGGTTCCGTCCGGAGGAGGGGTGGGCCGGTAGGGGTAACGGGACGGAAGGGGTAAAATTACCGGATCGTCCCGGTCCGGTCCGTCCCGGTACCGGTCCGGTCCGGTCCGGTCCGGTTCGATCCGGAAAATTTCAATTTTTTTTTTATTAAATAGCCGTTGGGTTAGCCGTTGGCAACGGCCAGTGGGCCCCACCCAATGGCTATATCAGCCAAACAGCCCCCCAAAACACCCCCCTACCCCCCAAACTTTTTTTAATACCCCAAAGTTTTTAAAAATACATTTTAGTCCTAAAATTTTAACTATAAAACCCCCCACCCCTTCATTATTTATTACACAAAATTTCTTCTTCTTCATCTGCTCTCTCAACTCTCAATCTTCTACTCTTCTACTCTCTATTCTCTAATAGTCTCTATTAAATTGTTAATTTTATTTGTTGGATTATTTTGGAGCAATTTTCAAGCTTCGAGTTTCATCTATCAATTTCGGCTTTTGGTTATACACGTCTGTTTTTACGCAGACGTTTGGTACATTCGTTCCAACTTTCATCTCTTTACTTATTTATTTTTTTGCATTTAATTTTTGTATTTATTTATTTGCTTACTTTTAATATTTTACAATGGGAATTCGGTGATAAAAATGTTGGCGAGGGTAAAAGTTTATTTGTTGGTAGGGTAGGTAATGCACTAACCGGAAAAACTAAAGTCGGTAGTTCTTCTAAATCCAAATGTAAAACTAGACAACAACCTCAATTAAGAATAAATACGGATGATTTTACACATGTTGATGAAACTCCTTTTAATATTGATAGCAATACTCAATTAGATCATGAATTTTTACAGACAAGGTTTGGTAATTTTAATGAAGAACTAGATGAAGAAGTAGAATATGATAATGAATATGATGGTAATGATACTTATGATGATGATGAAACAGAGCCGCCTACGGCTACTAGTCCCACTCCTGCTCCCGCTCCCGCTCCCACTCCCCCTGTACATCCTACTAGGGGTAAGCCAAAGGCTGAACGTCCTAAAAAATCTGTTGTGTGGCAATTTATTACTCAAAGTGAGGATAAAACTCAAGCTATTTGTAAAATATGTAAATATATTTTGAATCATAAAACTACGGGAAAGTCGGGTGGGACGGGACATTTAAGAAATCATTTAATGGGATGTTGTAAAAATGAATTTTTGCAACCTCAGGCTATAGCCGATGCAAAAAAATATGGTACTCCCCTTCCCGATGCATCTGTAGGAGTAGGGGCCTCTAACATGATCCAAACACAGTTAAACCCTTCTAATGTTGCTGGCCCTAGTACACATCACAGTTATAGTAGAGAAAGAGATCTTGAAGAATTAGCTAAAATGATTGTTCTTTGTGGCTTGCCTTTTAGTTTTGCTGAAAATCCCGGTTTTGTTCATTATATTCAAATAGTGTATAATCCTTCTTTCACAGGTTTTTCAAGAAATACTATTAAAAAAGCTATTTTTGATTATCAAGGACAACATGTACAATATCTTCGTTGTTTATTTAATTATAATTCTTGTAGAATGGCTATCACTTCTGATATGGGTCGTAGTCCTAATGGTAACGATTATTTCACTATTACTGGTCATTGGATTGATGAAAATTGGAACATGCAAAAAAGAATTTTAGGTTATAAATGTTGTGAAATGCTGAAAACCGGTAGTTACATAGCTCAAACTATTATAGATGTTTTATAATTTTATGGAATTTGTAATAAAGTAATTAGTGTCACCCTTGATAATGCTTCTAATAATACAAATGCTGTTGATAAACTAAAATCGACAATTTGCCCTATTTATAATGATGGCTTTCATATTAGGGATGCTGCACACATATATAATTTAATTGTTAGAGATGGTATAGCAATGTATAATAATGGTTGTATAAAATGTGAAGCTGCCTGCCATTTTATTTTTAAATGTCAAGTAAAGTCTAGGCGTGTAGAGTTTGAAAATCGGTGTCGTGAATTAGAACTCCCCCCTAGAAAAATTCCAAAAACAGTGTCTACTAGATGGAATTCTTTATATGAAATGCTTAAAGTTGCTTATGAATATAGAAAGCCTTTACAAATGGTTTGAAATGCTCACAATTCAGATATTGATTATAGAATTACTGACACTGATTGGAAAGAAGTATATGAACTTAAAGAATTTTTAAAAGTTTTTTATTTAGCTACAAAACAAATATCTGGACTTTATTATCCAACTATTTGTTCAGTTTTACCAAATATATGTGCTATTTCTGATAAATTTTTTCAATACAAAAATATTCCACGGTTTAAAGATTCTATTAATGCAATGATTAAAAAATTTAGAAAATATTTTATTCCTATTCCTCAAATTTATTTAACTGCTTGTTTATTAAACCCAACTTACAAAGAAATAGGTGCATCACGAATGATTGAAAGAATATATTCAAATTTAGATATTTTAGAGATTATATATCAGCAAAGTATCCAAGGTGACGAAGTTGCCGAAGAGGACAAAATACCTAGTTTGTCCGATGTTAAAGATAGCATAAGAATTGAAGCTAGAAAATTGTATGACTTGTATAATTCTAGTAGAATAAATGATGAAGTACATAATGTAGAACCTTCAAGTTCTAGGCGTAGATATTCAAATGAAGATGATATTGATGATATGATGGAAAATTATCTTGGTCTTACTTCTAATGAAAGGAATGATTTTGATGAATATCTTAATCAGAGAATGGAAAGCATTAAGGATGCACAAGGCAAACCTCAACTTTTGGAATGGTGGAAGACTCGCGGCAAGTCATTTCCAAAACTTCAACCGGTGGTTCGAGATTTGCTAGCTATTCAAGCATCTTCAGTAGCTTCGGAGGGCGCTTTTAGTGCAGCAAGATATCAAATTGGGGAGCATAGGTATTCATTAGCATCAGACAGCTTGGAGATATCGGTATTGTTTAGAGATTGGATCAATGCCGAGCGAAGGAATTATGGGCGTCCTAGTTTACCTGTCCAATTTGAATATGATATAGATAATATTTTGGTAAATTCTAGTGAAGACGGCATGGATGCATTGGAGGATCAAGCACAACAACCACTTCCAGAAAATGTTACCAGAGAATTGTTAGAAATTCTACGTCAAGACTATTTTCAAGGATCCAAATATTAATATGATAGTTCGAGGCCTAATTCAAACAGAACCCTTCCTAGAAGGTGGCTGCGTAGATTAGGTCCTCTTCTAATATTTGTAATACAAATTGTATTATTTAATTTTTATGAATAAAATTATAGGCTATTCGCCTTGAATTTTTTTAATTATTGTCTTCAATTTAATACAAGTCTTTTTTATATATTTTAATTTTTAAATGTTTCAAACTTAAGTTACAATTTGAAATTTAAAAAAGTTTAACAAATGAAAGTTTGATATAGTTTAAAAAGTTTCAAACTTAAGTAAGTAAGTTATTAAGTTAGTTATAGTTTAAAAATTCAAAATTTAAACTTTTAAGACTTAAGACTTAAGAGTTTAAAAAGTTTTTAAGAGTTTAAAATTTGAAATTTAAAGTTTTAAACTTTTAGAGTTTAAAATTTAAACTCTAAAAAAAGTCTAATTTATTAAGTTATACTTTTAAAAGAAATATAAAATGACTTATATATTTTGAAACTTTTTCAATTATAAATAATAAAATTTTAATTTAATTAAAATTTTTTAAAAAAGAAGCGGGACCCGGTATACCGGTCAAGTCCCGGTAGGTACCGGATCGGGACGAAAAGGGAAAAATTCCCGGTACTACCGGTACCGGTACCGTCCCGGTTCCCGGCCTACCGGTGGACGATTACTCCGGTACCGGTCCGGTTCCGGTTAATACCGGTCCGGTCGTACCGGTACCGGTGCCGGTGCCAGCCATAGATGGTACTTATCTCAAAACCCCATAATAAGTAAGCCAAACAACTAAATAAGAGAAAAAGCTAAACAGCGAAAATAGAAGCTAAATCGTCTACTCATAATCACAACTCAGAAATGGAAATATAGAAGTAACATCAGTTTACTTAAAATTTGGAAGTCATTAGTACAGGTCACTATGAATATCTAGTACAACCGGGAGTCTCAAGTATCACAACATAAGGAAAACAATATAAAGAAGATAGAAGAAATTCGGTAGGCCCTGGAATCAATCAGCAAATACCTCTGAATCTCGAGAATGATAATCTCGAGCACATATACTGGATCAATGCCCGGGAATAACTGGCTCGGTACCTGCACATAAGGTGCAAAAAATAAATAAGCGTGAGTACTAATTCACATGTACTCAGCAGCAACATCAACTGATCCTAATTTAAAGCAATGGTGAGAATCACCTAATTTACCACTACCCCACACTTTCCACATATACCTGTCAAATCAGGAATCCACACCTAGTCTAACAATTAATAGCAACAATAACCAGGACGTAATACACCACAAACAATCCTCATAAAATCTCAAACCAGAGCAAAGTATAAAACACTCAATCACCTTTCGTATAATGTATCAGCGCATGCAAGTCAAAAAATAAATAAAGATGTTGAGATGAATGCAGATGATATGCGTATGTATGTACTTATATACATCCGTTGTCTTGCATAGCTAGCTGAGACCCATGGGGACTCGTGAGGTTCATATACATCATTCGGATTCACCGTAGGCTAAAGAAAAAATAATCACATAACCGTTCAATTCGAATCCGCCGGTAGGCCATAGAGAGTATTCCAAAAGTCCTGGTGCCTCAAATGAATCATAGCCTCTGGATCCGCCCATAGGCCATGGAGAAGAACCAATATTACCATGATAATATGCATGTGAAGTGATATGAGATGTAATGGTATGTATCAACACAAGACAGAAGATCATAAATCATAGGAAATGGGTGAAATCCACAATCTCATTCATCATTTTTGATCTACATAAGCCAAAGCCCATAGCACTGGTGACGTCTCCGGCATAAATGCAAAGAGGATGTATAGCTGATATAGGATCTTGTGGAACAGGATTTGATTCTGCAAGTGGTTCAGTACAAACGAAGAAATTTTGAACAAAAGGGTCGAAACTCGCTGATAGGAAAGGAGAGAAAAACAAAGCAATGCCAAGAGCTCCGTCAATCCGCTGTTCATCGATAGACGAAGCTCTCTCTTTATCATCTCGTGCCAGATGCAACATTCTTTTTCACTTCACAATTATCCACACTAATATTCGATCGCATTTCCTTTGCTCCCAAGTCCCAACATGATTAATACTTGAAATAAAGGCACCTCCAACTTAGTTATCGACCAAACATAACCCATTGTAATATTCTAGAAACTCAGTCCAAACAATCAATTAATTGACCTTAACCTTTTTATGATACACCAGTACTCGCATATATAGAAGCTCGTCACGTCATCTATATGGGACACCCACATCTCCATTACTCTCTTACAGAAGCAACTAGCACATAAAAACTTTAAAAAAGAGTCCAAGAAAAACTCAACTTGCCTTAAAGGAAGCTTGAAAATCAAAGTGAAGTTTTATCGGCCGTAGAGCCTCTGAACGATCTAATCTGATCAAATACGTATTCTACATTATTGTTATTTTGAAATCATAGACACTCATATTGCTATATTTTAATTTCGGATAAAAAAAGTTAAACCAAAAATAAATCAGCGTAAGAAATTCAAATATGAAATTTTCACTGAAAATGGAGCTTAAATCGATATTCAAATCATCAAAATACGATTTCTTAACTTTAGGCTCAAAATCTCCAATTTTCATGTTCATACGCAGTTTAAAATGATGAAATAATTGATAAATCAGTAAATTGACGCTAAATTTGGTTTACTCATACTATAAGGACCTTATGTTTTAAAAATCAACGAAAATCCATCATAAATTGATCCTCAAATCAAAAACTTTTGATTTCTTAATCTTTGGGTTTCACATCTCAATTTTGTGAATCAAAATCATGAAAACAAAAAAGAACATTCTTGAAAAATAAATAAAATAAAGGTAGAAACACGTACCCAACGATCATACAAGAAAAACACATCAAAAATCACCTCAATCAGAGCTTCCTAGCTCCCAAAAATTAATTTTTAGTGAATGAACGAAGTCGGAATTAAATACACTGTTCAGGTACAGATCTAGTCGCTGAAGGTCCTTTTTCCGTCCCCAAAAATCCCAAATTTGATCGCTAAAGGTGAGCACCAACAATTATTTTTTTCACTAAAATGACTGTTATTTCCTCATACGAAGTCAAAATGCACCGATTCTTTTTTCTATAAGTCTTAAATAATAATACAGATACTCATCCAATTGGAACTCTATTTCATACTAATTTGTCTGATCAGATATAATTTTTGCTTGTTAATAAATTATTTCATGTTCCACGATAAAAAATCGATCTCGATTTATTGAAATTATACCAAACTTTCTCGATCAGTCCTCTAATTCATGCTAAAATTTTTAAAAGTCTGGAAATAATATTTTGATCTCTAAAACTAAAAATAGACCTTTTAGTCGACACATTTTTATGCTTAAACAAGGCTTAAACCTCCAGAAGGTTAAAAATCCATCCGAAACTCATCCAGAACCTCCCGGACACTAACCAAATATGCTACTAGATTGAAACTATATTCCGAACCTAACGAAACCATCAAAACAGCAAACCGAAGTCATCTTGATCGGATATTGACCGAAGTCAACTCTTAACTTAGAAATCTCTAAATTTCCAAACGACTAAAGCTTATCCAAAAGCCTCGGGAACTGAACCAAACATTCAACTAGACCAAAAATCACCCTTTGTACCTAGTGGAATCATCAAAACTTGAAATGATCTTTCTAACCTTGAATGTTAACTTTGATCAACTCTCTTATGTTTTCAATTTTCAAAACTCATTTGAATGCCTTGAGACCCGAATCCTCTTATGGCACATTAATCGTAACTCGTACCATCAAGAGGTGTTGATTAAGAAAAAATTATCCTGCTATGTTTTTAGGATTGAGTAATTATGATTTATGATTTAGCGTTTGTTTGGTATGAAAGGAAAATAATTTTCTAATTTTTTCATATTTATTTGGTCAAACTTTTTAGAAAATATTTTCTCTTGAAAAATAAGATAGTTAAAATATGAGGAAAATTATTTCTCTAGAAATAGAAAAAACAAAGTTCCACAAGTTCCACAAGTGACATATATACATTGATAGTGTCCTCCAACCTCTAGTACA